>JABAJW010008964.1:61412-112188 GCA_018855395.1 Arthromyces matolae | reverse complement strand
AGGAGTTGAGGTATTTCAGTGTCCATTTCAGCGCATTTTGTGGAGATGACACCCCTCTAATAAGACCTAGTCAAAAGATGATACTGTGAGCGGGCGTGGTTTGGGGACACACCTTTCCACCTTTGTCTGCATTTCCGTCAGCAAGTGCCAAAATACTCTCCAGGGTTTTCATTGTGAAACCGCTGGTCTTTTTTACTGTGACGCTCAAGTTTCTTACAGCGAGCATGCGAGTTCCATTGGCGGCGTGAAAACGTAACTTCACTTGAGCTTTGACCTCCTTTTCGTTGGCCATCTTAGGGTCATGAACAAATGCTCCTCCACGTGTGTTTGGCGGTTGGTCGCCTGTCGTAGCGTATTTCAAACATTCGATTATGGTGGTCTTCCCGCTGCCATTGTGTCCGACAATGACCGTCACAGGGGAGAAGAACTCGATAACGGATATCTGCTTGTCATCAAAGGATCGAATACCTCTTATCGCAAGTTTGTTAAGAGAAGCCATGGGACAGATGTGGTGGTTATTAAACACGAACACAATAGGTTTGACGCGACAGGTCACATCACGGTCACGATTGCCATCAATTTGTCAGTGTCACGAATTTTTCTGTCTTCCTTCCAACTCATTCTCTACAACTATGTTTGCCGTCGCACGCTCTGTCGTTAACCGTGCATCGAGAACGGGAACATCTCGTATCCTGACTCGGTCGTTTGCAGAAGTTGTATCAGCTCCTTCTGCCTCCTCAAGCTCCAAACAACGACCCCACAATCTCTCCTACATTCTCAAAGAAAAAGTCCCTGTCAGAGAAGACCATGGACTTTACGGATTTTTCAGAAAGAAGGATAATGCAGCTGAACTGTCTGGGGAAGCACAGTTTGAAGTCTTTGAGGACCCTCAAAGTAGATCGAAGCAGACTGGTATGCATAAATCCCTCTGTAAACATGCAATTAATTTTGACTGCTATAATTTCAGGAAGGGCGTGGAAAGCGTCAGAACTAAGACTCAAAAGCTTCCAAGATCTTCACACTCTGTGGTACATCTTATTGCGAGAGCGTAACCTCCTAGCAACGCAGAAGGAAGAATCAAGGCGGATGGGCGTACAAGATCCCGCTTCTCAGGTCTCGACGAGAAGGGTATATCATGTAGGCTTAGAAAGCTCTCTTCTACAACTCTCTCTCATCTCCTAATAGACCCGAAAATCAATGGCCCGTATAAAGTATGTTCTAAATGAGCGGCGGCTGGCATATGAGGGTGCACTCCAGATCGTCGAAGCGGAGCGTGAGGAGAAGGTCAATCAGGAGGTGCTGGCATCAATGAAAGGAGCTTGGGAGCATAAAGTCCAGCATCAGAAAAAGCGACGAGCATATCTAGCCCGCCGAAAAGAACTCATGCTAGCGAAGGTCGCCAAGAAGCTTGAAGCGGCCTCAGAAGCTGCAAAGGCGAAAATTCCTACACCCAAAACCAAATCTAGAATTGGCGGGATCCTCGTCGAAACACCATAGCGGCTTCATTTCGACGCTGACTTTTAATAGTAGAGATATATTATAATCCTTTATGTACTGGAGATATCTATGCTTTATTCACAGAGCCTGTTTTCCAGACATTTTCCCAAGCAAGCATCTCATCGGAAACCCAGCAATCTTTCACCGCTGCACTTTCATACATTTCAATCTGGCGGACACCCTTTCTAAGAACATGTTCGATAGCGCTGACGTTCCTCGGAGAGATGCTCGACGCATTCGTGTGGAAGGAATACCGCACAAATAGTAAGAATTTGGGTCGTGTGGATTCTGGCTTCGAATTTACCATGCGAAGAGCCCTGAGATTGCTTTCAAGAGTCTTTCCGTAAGACCGTAAAATAGACCACACACCTTCTGTAAAGCGCCAACACCTCCTTTTGCAGTCCCGACTTGCGGGCTGACATCGTGGAGGACGAGGAAAGGGCGTTATTTTACCTTGCCGTCAAAGCCAAACAAAGGAGAAACTTTCGACTGCACGACAACTTCAAGTGACCTTCATTTCTTCGTCACTATGTTCCCTACCATACCCATATTTTCGGTCGTTTCTCAGCCATTCAAACGTGCGCAACTTGGTCTATTCCAGGGAAAGACAAAGCAATACGGAAATAATGTGCCATTTTCGAAGCATAAAACACGCCGAACATGGCTTCCCAACGTCCAGCGCAAACGGCTCTCTTCAGATATACTGGGGGAGGACGTACGGGTGAAAGTCACAACACGAGCTCTTCGAACGATTAAAAAGGTTTGACATAATTGCATTTTTTGGGTGCACTGAGCTATATTCATGTTGTTCAGTATGGTGGTCTAGACAACTACGTCGAGAAATCGCCCGCAAAGCTCCTGGGACAGGAAGGAATACGGTTACGGCTTCAAATACGAGATGCGCATGCCCAAAAGCTCGAAAATACATCGAAAACGGTCCGACCCCCAACTCTGTCAGATGCTCTTCATGCTAGGGAACAAGCGATGGAGGCACTGGGAATGGATACTCTACCCAAGTGAGTTATTTTGCCTAAACAAGCTCATTGCCTATAACTCACTCTATCGTCGCAGCGCCCGACGAACGATTGCTTTCCTGAGGAAACAAAGAAAACTTGACCCTCTGTATAAATTACATCCAATCCCTGATATTCAGACCCTGCAATAATACCTCTAGTATGTAGTTCGTTGCTCAATCCAATATCTTTTCAAGCAACCCTACGCCCTCGTGGAATTCTTTGGAGCAGACCTTTACAACTACCGTCATTGACCATTTCTCATATGATATGATGATGATCTTTTGATCCAGAATGAAGTATAGGACAGGCATGGGAACCAGGCAAGCCCCAAGAAGACGATGGGAACCGGACAAGCCGCAAGAAATGACGAAAAAGGAGACAAACAAAAAACGATTTGTGACAGTTCTTCGCCACTTGACCCCATCCATACCACTAATATAAAAAGAAATCTCAGGCTAAGCCAAGCAATGTCCGCCTCCTTTCTTTCTCAAACATGACTATCCACTACATTGTCGACGATCAAAGCCCCGAGCTCGAATATCTCTGCCCCGTGACGAAGGAACAAGTATCTGGCTCGTACTACAATAAGACCTGGACCACTACAGCCAGTAATGAATGCGCGGATGGATGGTTTCAGCATACTTTCGCTGGTGAGCTTGATATCAGCCACTCGGTAGCATTGGTTGGAGGCTGACTGAGGCTTACAGGGACTAGTGTAGAAGCAATGACATTCAGCTGGACGCCCCAGAACCACTCAGGAAAGATCGATAGTTCACCTTGGGTCACCCAATATAATCGGGGCTACTTCTCGTCAGGACCTTTGACCGACGGGCAACACACCTTTGTCTATGCTTCTGGAGCTTTGAAGACCCCAGCTTTCGACTACTTGGTCATAGGAGCGGGTCACTCCACGTCTCTTCATAATCGTACCATCATTGTCGACGACGCCGACTCAAACATTGTGTATAGTGGGAACTGGTCGACACAAGTGCCATCCCCAACCGCTGTCGACTTCTCCACGGCATCTTTTCGCGATACGACTCATTGGGCCATGGATGCGGGGGCGTCCTTCCAGTATAACTTTAATGGTTAGTCCATGTACGGCCCCTTGTAGACATCTTGTTTATTCCACAAATAGGCAACTCAATCGCAATCTTTGGGTCCTTCGCAAACATCTCAACAGCGTCACACGACTTCTCTGCATCATTCAATATTGACGGGTTGTCTACTGTAGCCTCAATACCAGATGGGACCCTCGATGGACTCCCAATGACTTGTCTCTTCTCGGCTCCAATCTTGCCAGCGGGCAATCATACCCTTTCGGTCAATATCACAGCTATACCCTCTCCATTAGCATTCGGATTCGACTTCTTGGTATATAACGCCTCCTTTTCCTCTGTCATGGCAGATTCTGCTGCACCAGCCTCGTCGATTTCACACAGGAAAGCTCCTACTGGAGCCATGGTTGGAGGGTTGGTGGGTGGGATCGCATTTGTGCTGGGCATTGTAGCTGTGATCTTCTGGCTGAGGAGACGTGTTACCGCGAAATGGTCTGGTACGTGTTTCGAACGTTGAAACTTCAAATATCCTTGTGATATTGATTTTGATTGGTATAGAACTCAAGTGATAGTGATACCTTCCGCTTTTTATCAGATGTACCTATATTCATGTGCCACTTGAATTTCATATAAACTTTACGTCGGACCTCGGTCTCACTATGTAGTACTACATGACAGACGCTAAGCGAATGTTGGTCGCGCGACGCGTCGGACTATGGTAAGAGTGTTTCACGTGCGTTGATTGGAAGGTCACATGTATCGCAGCCCTTGAAATTTCCACTGAGTACGTTACAACCGCTCTCACCAGCCAGTCCGAATTTCACCACGCCAGCTGGAATTTACGGTGCAGATGTTCTCCGTCACACGGAGAACTCATGCCTGCCTTTCTCAAGCAGCACGCTTGAATTGTCATCGGCGCAGTTTGGCTACTGCTGTAGACGACACTACCTCCACGACAAATCCTATTGAATATTGCAAGGATCTTGTTCGAAAACACGATTATGAGGGATTCTTAATATCTCATTTCTACCCCGAGAGCGCGAAAGGTGGGTATTTTGCGCTTAAAGCCTTTTCTGTGCGTCGCGTCACATTCGACTTACTGGAAATCGATTGAATAAACAGTTTTTGGCTAGGTTGAGCTCGCAATGGTTCAAGAACACGTATCCAATCAAACGATAGGGAAGATGAGGATGCAATTTTGGAGAGACGCTATCAAGGGTATTCACGAGGTATGACTTTACTGCAATATTCGTTGTGTTCATCTTGAATTGATGTTTAGGGTAAACCGCCTCGGCATCCTATTGCCCTTGCTCTTCATCAAGCATCGCAAACTGCCAATCTTCCTGCGTACCACCTGAAAAGGATTGTTGACGCCAGGGTGCGAGTTTACGCTCTATATCTGTTTTAACTTGCTGATAATTCAGGCCAGGATGCCGAATTGAGCACTCCTACACACATGACGATGGAATCTTTAACGTCACATGCAGAATCAACGTCAAGCCCGTTATTCTACCTCTTGCTTTCCTTGCTGTCCATCCCGTCATCCGCCCTCTCACATGCGGCGTCGCACCTTGGCACAGCGCAAACTTTTACAACGTTACTTCGGGCTATGCCTTTCCATGCAAAGAAAGGGCATGTGATCATTCCAGCTGAAATCACGGCCAAGCATGGCGTTCGACAAGAGGATGTTCTCCGATATGGGCCAGCCGCTGAAGGCATATCGAATGCGGTGTTTGAATTCGCGACTGTAGCCAACGACCACCTCATCACGGCCCGCTCGATGTTAAAGGAAGAGGGAATGGGAGGCAAAGTACCGACTCGGGCCATGCCAATATTCCTTGCCGGTGTGAGTGTTATTCAGTTGGCCTCCGAGATTTTTTTAAAAATTTCAAACAAAACTACAGGTACCTATTGCGAATTACCTAGCACGACTTGAAAAGGCGAATTTCGACGCGTTTGAAATCAAGTTGGGGCAAAAAGACTGGAAGTTACCGTGGCAGATATGGAGAGGTTACCACAAGAGAGAGTTTTAAATAATTAGGTTTGAAACAAATATAGAATTGATTGAATTGATGGCTTCCAAATAAGGCTAATTGATTGACTAAAACAATCAGTCGCCGTCTGAAATTACAACAGTGACAGAGTTGCATAGGTTTGTCCATCATCATCATAACCACCACAACCAACTCTTTATTTTTTTCTTTTTCTCAGACTTCATCGTCCCTGCCTTCACTTTTATCCCTTTCTTCCCCTTGGATTGCTTGCTCGGCGTCATGGAACGCCTATGTGGTGAGTTCGTCGTACTACCTCCGCGTTTCATTCATGCTTGACTTCCGTCGTCAGATGAAGTGATTCAGATTATCTTCTACGAACTTCTCGACCCAGGTCCTTTGGCACATGTAAACAAGCGATTTTATCAGTTCTCGAGAGACCCTTATGTTCGAGCACACTATTTCCTTGCTCACTACGGAACTACAGAGGCAATGTTCTATGCACTGGGTAGAGGCAAGGTCCTTGATGAACGAGTCCTCGATGTCAGTTCTTCTCTTATCTCTGCCCGCCACCAACAAATCGACTGAGCTCTTTCCCTATGTTCTCCTAATATAGGTTCTTCTATCCAGTGGTGCCCATATCTCTCGCTACCTTGTTCAAGTCTCGATGCATCATTACTTTCATACTGCTTCTCATTTTATAAAGTCCTCTTGGGTTCGGACCGTCCCCCTCGGTGTCTTTACTCATTTCCTCAAGTTGGCCGAAAAGATGTATGGGGATATTCCTCGGGCAAAGGTGAGCTTCGGTCCAGTTATCTTAGGAGCAAATCTGTACCTTTTGTGCTTAGAACGAAGATGACGGAACGACATTCAATACGTTTCTAAAACAGAGCAGGTGGCCAGCCTCGCTCAAGACAGTGTCCTGGGAAACTATTCGGGATATATTGAAAGATTACAATGTTTGTCTGTGGCATATAGTCTGTAATATCCCATCTGAACGCTCTTCTCTAAAACAGTTCATTCCATTCTCTAACAAAGTACAATATTGCCTCTCAATCCATAATCCTTATTTACGTGCTCTCAGGACCCACTCATGGCTCAATTTCCACTCGCTTTGGCTATTGAACCTCAGCTTCTCCCGTACGCTGTAAAGAACGGATTTTACATGGACAGAAAGGTACGATAGTGATCATTTTTATCTAACGCCTTATGTGCCGACACCGACACAAAAAATCCACCTTGTCTAGTATCGCGATTTTGTGTTCCGCAAGATGTTCGAGCGCACGTCTTCACCAAATGATTCAGCTTCAGAAGAAATCGTTCACAATGTCCGAGAGTTGTGCAGGCTTGATAACAGGTTAGTCAGGAAATAATTGGATTTTGGCACTGAAATGATCGTGGATCAGTATGTTCATCAGCAGGACTATCGCGGCGGAAGTGTGCATGGAGGCTAAGCTTAATGTGGCTGGATATCATGCTTTGAAGGTTCTGGATAAATCTGGTGACCTGCGCTTCGAACTTGGGTAAATCTTTGATCTCCACTTTACCATGCGCTTGCTAAAGCAAATGATTTTAGCGATTTAGTCGAGGACCTAATAAAGGTCGGTTAATGAGAAACACTTCAACCCTCACTAATTCTTGTCCGTTTCAGACATTCGCTACGACTCGGTCAATATGTTTTCCGTCATCGAATGAACCACTTCGTATCCTTTATTCCGACTTCCCATCCCCCGACCCAACTGCCCGCCTCGTCATGCTTGTTATGTCTTTTAATGAGCTCAAAGACTCTGTCGTTGACACAGCAGTGAAAATTCACGCAAAACTGGAGACTTTCAAGCTGACACCAATAAAGAGGAATGATGTCTTCAATGTTCTTCTCAATCCTTTCATTAGCCGTCCTAAAATGGTCCTCGATTACGCCGTGTCAGAAATGAGACACGACGAGGACGATAGAAAAGGGATGTCTTCGAAGGAAATCAAAGAATTGGTTCAGGAGGTTGTTGAGCGATGTCTGGAAGTGCCGTCCAAGGTAATCTTTTTGTCTTTACTTGTCAAGAATTTCACTCATGTCGTTCCCTTTGTAAGGGTAACCTGCTCACCTATCTGAGCAGTCGTTACATGTACGTCAGGGACGTGGTGAAAGAGGTCATGCCAAAGTATCATTTTACCCTTGAAGACTTGCCTCCTTTGGACGATCTTACTGCCCGCTCCAAATTCAAGCCAAAACTTAGCCGAGATCATACCATCTTCTACCTCTTCAATGATAGCCCGAATATTCCGGAATCTGTACCCGAACGAAATGCTACGACCGGCGCTGATGAAATGCATGTGACGGAGGATCCTGCAGCAAGCCAGCTTATGGATCTGGTATGTTTCTTTGGCCTGACTTTGTTTATTTTCACGTTCTCTGAGTTAACTTTCTGGCTACAAAGGGGGTTGTTTCTCAGGAGACTCTGACTGCTATGATCCGCAACGATGAAGCTATGCCCGTCCGCCCAAGACGAAGATTTCTCTATGCTATGTCTACGGCATCTATCGCAGGCAAACTTGCGTATCCTCCAGGTGCGCTGCATCCTTGCCACTGTACTCAAACCACAGAGCACTCACTTTCAGCCCAGATACCATCCCTGTCGGTCATTGGATTAAACAAACATTTGGCCCTCGCAACCACATAACTGCTATATTTATGACGCATGCCGTCGTTAACAACTGTAACAATGTAAGTGCCTTGGCCTCTAGCTCATCTTGGGTTTTCAAAACTTTCTCGAGATCCTTGATCACTTCCTCTCGGCTTTTGGTCGTCTCCGTAACAGCCCTTCTGCAAACGTTCCCATCACTTTTGAGCACTTCAAACTGCTCGCACATCTCGGGAGGACACCCGTATGTGACTAGTATCATTTGTTTTCCTTCGTTAATCGAGGCTGTCCGCTCAGAATTATCGGTTATTCATCGAGATCTCTAAAGGTTGCGACTTTTATCTTGACGAAGAGGATTATCTTCGGGATGAAACTGATGCAACACGTATCAAAATTGAGTCCTCCCCGACAGTGCTCCCCAAGGCTGGCGCCAGTTCCGAGCCCGGTTCTCCATCAGCCTCAAGAGGACGCAAACGACCAAGACGATCAGCGACTACTATCGCGTCGTATGCCATACCTGACTCCGATGACGAGAGTGCTCCCGACACCAAAGTCGAAGTCAGTAATAAGTTCAAGACCAAAGCAATCAATCTTCAAAAATGGGTTTACCACCTTGGTGAACTCTTGAAGGAAGAAGTACGCAAGGTGAGTTTCCGCATGCGTTAAAAAACCTGCCAAACTCAGCGGGATTGCAGCACAAGGAGTCAAAGAAAAGACAGAATGCGTCGCTTGAACCGGGTACAAAGTCTCGGGTGTACAAAGTACGCAATCAATGCCATTTTGGTGGGAATTGACTAATGATTTTTTTGTTCAGAGTGACTTCTATAAATCCCTATCATTAAATTTACGAGAACTTCGCGCAAAGGACGATGCGAATGTACTTCAAGGTCTCATCAATCCTCAAGACTACTACTCAAATGAGGATGACGATGAATACCTCCAAACCACGAGAGCCAAAAAACGAAGAACTGCCTGAATCCATTCATCTCAAGCATTCTCATTCAACACTTTGCATTTAACTATTTATCGCATAGCATCATTTGTTTTGAACATTTTCTATCCTACTACTCACTATCCTTACCCTATCACTCGTATAATTTTCCTTGTCAGTTTGGGAATTGATATCTATCAAGTTTGCGCGACAAGGATTGCTACCATTCATTTATTTATTCGTTGTTTCGCACCCGTCTGCTCAGCATGTCCAATATCATGACAATCGATTCGTTGCTTATCCTACAATTCGTGACGGTTATAAATAACCAGAGGGGTATGGTATCTTGAAGGGTAATCGGCATCAATAGACGTATCTGTATTGGATATCACGGTCGCCCAATGTATATCCCTGCTCCTTTTCTCGAACTTGTGCAGGAGTGTAGAAGTCAGATTCCTTTCCGTCTCTCAAAGCATCCTGGCGACGCTTGTTTTCTTTTTTCATGTAGAACGCGAGTGATGATGCAATAATGATCGCAAAAGCGAGATAACCAACAGCGATTGCGTGGGGGGTGCGATAGTGGTTGGCAGAGAGGGATGGCCGGTAGATCAAGACACTAGTATATCCATAAACAACATCAGAGGAAGGAAGCTCGATGGGTGAAGGAGAGAAGGCTGACCCCGCAATAGCACCAATGTCACCAACAGTGATTTGCAATGCGACCGCAACCGCGCGTTTAGTTTGACTTGAAACATTTTCGCCCGGCCAGCTTGTAAATAACACGTAAGATGGCAAAACAACTAATGCCAATTGAATCTCACCTCAACAGAAGAGCGTTGCCGGTGTACACGCCCGCTGCAGCAAAATGCACGCCCACATACTGTGCACCAGCTGAGGCACTGTTTAAATCAAATGGAAATAAATAAAGAACTGGTCGACTAACGTGTGTGAGTTGAAATCAGAACGATATAGCCTTGAGCAAATAAATTAGAACATGATGCCATTATAGACACTGAGAAACCTACCAATGATCGCAAACACGGCAGCTCCAACGATGAATGGGGCACGTAGGTTCGTACGAGAAGATATCCAAACCGTGAGACCAATGGCAATGGCTGCAAGTGCATAAGGAGGCACAGTCATTCTATATTAAACCAGAAAGATTAATCAGGGTGAAACAAGAAAGACAGAGGCTGCACTTGCAGTTGAGCTTGCCAGCTGGCATATCCGAGGCTGGCGATGATGGTCGGCTTGGCAAAAAGTCAATATGATTCTAAATTTCAGAAGTGGACAACATACGAGAAACAGACTCAAAGAGTATAATATGGGATCACGCGGTGAACGTTACTAACTGTAGGTCTATCTTTCTCGTGAGTTTGACATCTTCTGGAGTTTCGACATTAAATTCTTCATCCAGAGACTCGGAGTCATGATGGGTGTATTTCTCGGAACGAGGGTCTGCCGCCATTGAGAAAAAGGTCCAGAATAGAGACACGGCTGTATGTGAGAATTGAGAACATAACTGCTAGCATGTTTATACTAGTCCATCAAGTGGATGTTGTCATTACAGTCGCGTCAGGAGTGAGGTCGATTGCGCCATGTCGTGTGAGACTGACAGTCCAGTTTGATCATGAAAGAAAGTCGTCATATTTCATTGAGATTCATCATCAGAGAGCCCCTGAAGCTGAAGGCCAGATGTCCCAGTCCCAGATAAGCATTAAAACTGGAGAAGTTGTCGAAGGCAAGTTCGAAAATCGATCAGTCTGCATTGATGCGCACGTGCTTTCCAATCTCTTCTCTGCAGCAACCTTCCCGTTTATACACAAACGACCATGGAGGCCCTGTTCTTCAACGTATGAACAAGCTGATTTACCCTAATTAATCGTCTTAATCACAAATCTTGGCGTTTAGGCAAATACCGGCTTCCTCGAAGGGATTGTGAGAGGCTACAAGGCTGGCATCCTCACCCAATCTCAATACGCCAATTTAGCCCAATGCGAAACTCTCGAAGGTATGTTTATCTTATTGAACGCTGTGACAATCTGAACTTCGTTGTACAGATTTTCGCACCCAACTCTCTGCGACCGACTACGGCAACTTTCTTGCCAATGAACCACTGCCCATCTCAACATCAACAATAGCAGACAAGGCCACAGAATTGCTCGTCGAGCAGTTCAAGTACCTGAGGACGAACGCAGTGGAGCCTCTTCGCAAATTCCTCGACTATATCACGTCAGTTTTCATTTCGCAGCATTTGCTCCTCATCTCATCTGAAAATGATCCAGTTACGGTTATATGATTGACAATGTGGTCCTCCTGATCACAGGTACGCTACATGAGAGAGATACTCACGAGTTGGTGAAGCGTTGTCATCCCCTCGGCGTCTTTGATTCAATGCCTGTGCTATGTGTCGCCACAAATGTCGATGAACTGTATCAGAGTGTCCTAATTGAAACTCCCATCGGTGCGTCTGGTGAATCTACTCTTTTGCAGTATTGACATCCACTATCTTAGCCCCTTATTTCCGCGAGTGCCTCACTGCATCTGACCTCGATGACCTCAACATCGAAATCATCCGAAACACGTTGTACAAAGCCTACCTCGAGGATTTCTACAATTTCTGTACTACACTGGGTTCTCCAACATCCGACGTCATGCATCGCATCCTCTCCTTCGAAGCAGATCGTCGTACAATTAACATCACTATCAACTCTTTTGGAACTGAACTTTCAAAAGAGACTCGCGCCAAGCTCTTCCCTACCATCGGCCGACTCTTCCCAGAAGGTAACAACCAACTTGCAAGAGCGGACGATATCGAACAAGTCCGACAAGTATGCGAAAATGTCTCCGAGTACCGCTCCTTCTTTTCAGAAGGGCCTTCAGTTTCCAACCCGAATGGAGACGAATTTGGTGCTCTGGCTGCACAGCTTGAAGACCGTTTCTTTTCAACAGAGGTTGATCTGAATAAGCAGGCATTCTTGCAACAGTTCCAGTACGGTGTCTTCTACAGTTATATGAAATTGAAGGAGCAGGAGATCAGGAACTTGACGTGGATCGCAGAGTGCATTGCTCAGGACGCGAAGGATAGAATTCAAGACTACATACCCATCTTCTAACTGTAATATTCGTGACGCTAATGAGACTTGTAAAATTTGTTCGCTCTGGTGTGGTCGCTATACATACATTCTATTCGTAAAAGTACAGACAGCTAGATCTAGAATACATGCACATGTACAATGGTCATCATGCGGACGCGCTAATGACGAATAAAAGGTTTACTAGGTCGTCCGTGCAGATAAGTGATAAGTGAGACTGACCAGTTCGTAGTTTGTTGGTGGGCCAACGGGATCAGGGGCAGTGGCAAGAGTGGGGTGAGTCCTAGACCACATGACGAGCTTGTCCTTTGCAATGGTGGGAAATGTGCCTGTCTTGAAGGCTGCTGCATAGTAACTTGTGAGGTCCAACCAGCCTGTAAAATTTGAGCCATGCTCAGGGCAAGAAGAAATCACTTGAGTATACCGGTATGCTCCAATCCGTCGACCCAGCCTTGGCTGTTAGGCTGGGCTCCCTTGATCGGACCAATATAATGAGACTCGCCATAGTCATTCCACGTTAGAACTTGTACGATGTCAACCTGGTCGCGGTTCTGGATCAAAGACTCCCATCGCTTCGCGTAGAGATGTTCATCGGAGAAATAAATAAACTACATGCGAAAATGAGAAAATTGGGCCAAAGGGTGAGATGGGTGGAATTATTACATTCTTATTGAATGAGTCCGCCCCGTAATGTGTAAAAAACCAAGGAGAGACTGACGCCATATACGTGGGCTTAGATGAGGTGTCACGACGCGCAGGAGTGCTCGAGAGAGCAGAAAGATCTTTAACGTGTTGATTATCGGGATCCGACGAACCAATGAGCGGACCAAGAGCATTCTGGACAGCATCTTGGGTCAGGACTGTCGAAAGCGCATTCCCGGCGGCTTTGAAAGATGGTAGACCGGAGACCAAATTCTGGACGAAAGCTGTTGTAATCTGGATCGGCCAGGCCGAATTCCACTGAAACGCAGTCGGCCTTTTAACGAAAAAAAAAGAAAAAGAAAACTGAACATACGTTGAAGTCTCCATCCATTACATGGCTGAATGTGGCAAATGTCGACGGGTCGACGAAGAAGGAAGGTACAAAGTGAATTTTGCCTTGCAAATCTGGGTTGCCAACAAATTGAGTATTCCAGCCGTCTGGCGGGCTGGCCTGTCCAAAGGCACAAGTTTCTCCAGCAAAAGTAGATACCATAGGCAAGCCGTTGATCTGCAGATAATTGGGATGGGATATAAATTGCAGGACGAGCGCTCGAAGGGCTTGTGCATCGGAGGCTGACGCGCAAGGCAGTGACCTGTAAAACGTATGGGGCTCAGATTTGATATCAAGCGCCAATATAAGTTATGTCAGCTCACGTCATATCAAGAGACAAGAAAAGCTTGAAATTTGGCCCAGATTGACTCGCCGCATTGAACCTGTTATGGCGTGTAATCAGGTCAAAGGGTTCAACAGTGTACTTGGTTACTTACGCATCTGAGACGCGATCTGGCTGCCAGGCATCACTGCCCATATTCAACGCAAAACCATCGATGCCTGATGCACTTGCCAACGCAATATCGTCTGTCCAATCTTGAGTAGTGTATGGGTAAGTGTTTCCGATCATATGATGAGCTACAACGTATTTGGGAGCGGCGTCTCGTTTTGCTTTCCTTCCAAAGGCTCTGGACAGCCTTGAAATTGGGTTGGACATCATCGAACGACGATACGCTCTGTAAGTCCCCGAAAACGTGGGTTCAGCGGAATCACGGATTCCGAGTGTGTCAGTTGACTGTACTTGATGTAAGGAATGTGGTCTTGGGATGGGTAGAGCGATTGCCTGAATCGCAAAGAGAAATAAATGAAAAAGTAAAGACGAGTAATGCATCGAGGGTAAAAGCGCAACCAGGCGGCCAGAGAAGAGGATGATTATAAGAAAGAAGAAGGGGATGAACAAGAGTTTTATGCATGCATACCTTAGGCATCTAGAATTTACAGGAACATGATAACCTGTACAAGTGTTTTGATGATAACAATTGCAATTGTTAGCAACAACAATTACCATTATTAGCAATACCCCTTGGGACAAACAACGCGTACACAATTCCAACGCGCGTCCAATAATTACTCCGGGCAGCGGATCCGAGTCTCGTCTCTCCTAGACAGATACATCAGTCGTCATCAATCGTTCCTCTGTTCCTCCATTCTGTAAACCGAGTCGTCACTTCTGCGTTCTAAGGAGAAATAAAGAACTCGGGTCCTCTTGAGCTTCCCTGAGGAGATCCTACAATTTGAGCTGATACTGTCTCCCTCCAGTCAACAACGTTCTCCCGGAGTCTAAGCTCATCCTCTTTTGCCTGTCTGCGCTCCGCTTCCGCCACGACCGTCGGTGTCAACCCTTTAACTTGCATGGTCAACATCATCATCATGTCCGCCGCATGCAGCATGCCTTCATCGTCCTCGTCCTCTTCCTCTTCGAAATCTTGTGATTGCTGATAGGATGAAATGTCTTTTTCGCTGTCTCCTTGGTTTTCTCCTTCATCGCCGGGCGGGATATCTTCATTTGTGGTGGGAGCCACTCGGAGATATGCGAAATTATGTGCATGATATTCCTTAAAAAATGTAACACTGGCAGGATCACGGTAGCAATCATAAAACACCATTCCGAAGTGATAATCAAGAAGGATCGGGGGAGGACGGGGAAGCCTTTTTGCTTCTGGATCCTGAGCTGGTTGGTACACAAGGTCTCTTCCAGTCTCGACAGGATCGACAAAAGGACAAGGTAAAAGTCCATCATATGATTCTGGCTTGAGCCGTACCACGGTTGTTCGCTGTTGTGATGAGAGGAAAAATGCATTTTCCAGACGCGGAATGTCATCGAGGGTCATGCAAAAGTTTGGGAGCTACAGATCGGTTGTAAGTCATATAAATGCTTGTGACAGATAGAAACCACTACGGAAATGAGACCAAAGATGCCTCTGGAGAATTTCCGATGGAAATCAGTCTTGAGCAAAATTGCATTTTCAATAGAATCAATGTGTTCGATTACTTCTTGGTTGTGGTAAGCATGTTTTCGATTTTTGGTAACTTGGGCGATGTACTGGATGAAAAAGATCAGCACTCAGTCATTTAGACGTATTTTGTATCTTACTTCATCACCTTTGGAATGTGGAATGATATAACATCCATCGCACCAGTCCGGTGCAGATTGCGAAACGAGACATGCTCCGTCGCGTCGAACAAGCTGAGACCTAAAAGTTCGTGGTATGGATCTTGTTGATCTTCTTTCCTTCAGCCCTTTTACATCAATGTATGCGAATTTGATATTGTTATCTGGTAGAGACAAAATATTAAGGCATTGAAGAGTTCAGAAATGACCAGGAAAAGGGGAGAGGGGGCTTGACCATCGGGGACGTAGATATAATTGAAGTTCACCAGCGTTGGAGTGTCATAGTTAACGAGGCGGCCGCCGCTGGAGTCATGGACATGGAGATGTCCCTTTACACCGCATATACAGAACATCGCATAGCGAAGAAACTTTAAGGGTCGAGGAAGGCCAAGACGCTGAAGGTCCGCCACAGGCATTGAGATAATTCTTATAACAGAAGGACGTGTGTCAATAGAAATGTGTATAGCGGCCATGGCTGGCGACCAACTCAAAAGTTGGTAGGTTAAGAATTTGTTCATACCTCATCAAACGCAAAGCGACGGTGATAGGATCCAACGACCTCTTTCATTCATACACAGTGAACTCCGTAGTGGATAAAGATTTTGAGTTTATGTTTTGTCTTCAATAAGAATTTTTGTAAAACTTTCGGTGGGTAGGAGTCAAGGTGACATTGTCTATGTGCAGTGTTGGTAGAATAAAATAAGAGTAGAGTAATTAGTTTCAACTTGCCGTGTATTCTTGACGTCTAAACTCATCCTTTATCCTTCTTAACTGTATTCTTTCCTCTCTTTCTTTCCTCTCTTTCCTTTTCTCGCTACTGCTTGGAACGTCCTTGTTTTTCACTCTCCTTGACCGTATTCTTTTACCGTCTTGCACTGCTGGGCCCCAACTGCAGAATATCATGAGCGAAGGACAGAAAAAAACAAAACCGAAAGCCCTTACCCTCGTACAGTCTTCTTTGGTCGGGGTTCATGCGCGAAAGATTCAATGGGAAGACCAGCTCGATATTTTTCCATACACCATAATATATATCTATAAGGAAGGTTGTTTAAGTGAGTAGAATATCTTGAAAAGCTGAAGAGAATTGAGAGATACCTTCTGTCCCGAACTGACAACCCTTTCTCTTTCAGTTCATGGCCTGATAATTTCCACAGCTCGTCCCAAAGCTCCACGTCTAGTTTCGTCTCGGAAGCACGGCCAATTTCCTTCAAAAAATCTGCAGGGGTAGCAATTGAACCTGTTCAGGAGGTTTCGTTCGACAGTTATTCAAAGCGTGAGGGTCGAAGGAGGAAGATAGTTACCCTTAGGTTCGGGGACAGCCCATGAGGTTGCCCTGTTGACGACGGAGCGTGTCAGACGAGGTGCCACGGCGCACAAACGCGACGTGGATCTCAAGCAGGTAAAGAACATAGTGAAACTGTTAATTTCCTTTTCTGTGACATGCCCATTTGTGTGACTGGCCGTGACCGATATTTTCACGACAGGAAACGCCTGAGTGTGGGGTGACGGGAAGCTCGTAAAAATTAGAGCTTTGATTATATATCATGTACTACAATATTATCCACAAATTTCCACAGAAAATTAGAACACAGGCGCATCCTTGAGGAACAACCTAGCCTCCTCCTTCTTGACCCAACGTGCAACAGAATTGGCGGCGCCGACAGCGGCTGCCTTCGGCAAAAGCGGTGAGAGGGCAATGTAAAGCTCGAATGGTTGCGTGATCTGCGAATCGGTATATGTGTTAGTCTCCAAAACAACGATACCTTCATGAAAATTTGTTACGCACCCAACCCATTACGCTCTCCTTTTCCGTTCGAATATACTGTAATTTGAGTGTCCCCTCTTGACCTGATTTAGCGTGGATAGCATCATGCATCGTTTGATAAAGTGTAACCAGCCTAGGCTTGAGTCAGACAGCATTCGAAGAACTTTCTTGGGAAGTACTCGCCTCTTGCGATCCTCCATTCCGTCGTAAGGATCCTCGAATATGGGCGCGGTAATCTGCACTTGGGAACGTGACTTGTAAACGAAGTGACGCAAACCAGGAATCCCCAAATCTCCGACACTAAATTCTGTCTCTCCGGATGTGCATGCCTTGACTATGGCATCGAATATACCCTCCTTCTCCATCTTCTGCGAATCTGGGATTAAAAGATTGTTTCACAGCAGGAGAACCGGACCTACAGCAGTCGCTAACTCGCACCATCCCCTGATCGATTCAAAATCTCCACCGCCGCTTATGCAGATCAGGGCAAGTCTCGACTGGCGCGGGGCAGCGTAAGATGGAACAACGTGCGCTGAGGTGGGTGTAGGCTCTGACGCGGTAATAGGCTTCGCCTGGGATGTATATCCGTCTTCTGGGCAAGGGAAGGAAATATAGGCGTTGATGAAACCTGTGGGATTGTATTTCGGCAGGCAGAAGGGAATCCAAGAAGAGGATGCGGGTGAATTTAATATCGAGGGTGAGTGGATCGTGTTGAGTATTATGTGAACATCTGGAATGGAGAAAATGAGGACTGGAAAATGAGTATGACAGATCGCTACTCACCTGCGGGATGTATAGAGTGTTTCTTTGGTCTGATCAGCGTAATGACCTTTCCCTCAGCCACCAGAATGATATAAAGAATGTCTTTTATCTTCGAACTGGGCAGCAATGCTTCAGCCGCCCGCTTCCTCAAGCTTGGCTCTAATTTGAGGCATTGAAGTGACGATGTGCTCATAGCGAGGTCAAGTTGAAGCTGCTCCAGTAGCGACGAGAGAAATGATTCCGCGCCTGGGAAGCATTTAGTTAGTCTGAGGCAAGGCAGAAAGGCCTACACACCATTAAGGAGCCGTCGAAGGTCAAAGTTAGTGCGTCGTTCAAATATTCGTCTCAGTTGGGTAGCTGTGACAATGCTAAGGATTTGAAGATGGAGATATTCCAGATGGGAACGTGTCTTGCTTCGGCCATGCAAATCAGAAATATAACATGTGGCAGGACGAATTACAACTCACCACAGACTCAGGTTCACCCCACGACGAGGCACACACATAATAGAGCGGTGCTCTCAGCACAAATGTAATACGCGTTCTTCCGGCATTGATGGATCTCAGTTTATCGTTATCGTCGAGGAAAACAGAAATGAGGGCTTGCATGACGCCAATCGTGGCCGCTACGTTGCCCGAATCTTCGCAGTCGGATGCACTGCCAGAATTTAAGGGTTGGGAACGTATCTTGCAAGAAAGGATCTTACCTCACGAAGACAGGTTTCCCCGCATCGGTGAGTACGAAATACTGCCTCGAAGGATACCTAGATACTTGGCCCCTCTACATCAGAATGGGATTCTATGTTGTATTCAAAACTTACTTGGCTCAAATGGGATTTCGTCGTCGTCCCTGGATTTGCCCTTCAGATATGAACGTGATATCGTTGCATCTTATCGAGAAGTGTCAATTCGATACAGGAAGAATTCAAAATAGAATTAACCTGAACTCGTTTTTGTGTGTCTTAGAGTCTTTCTGAGGTGCTCTCGCAAGTTTCGTTTAGATTCTTCGTCACTTCTCTCCACGTCAGACTCCAAGGCCGTCACATTGATTTCTTCGGACTCTTCTACTTCAGCATCGACATCTTGCACCAATATTCCATCATTTAGATCTAGATTAAAGACAGAAGAAGAAGAGCTGTCTAGGGCCAGGTTTGGTGACTGAGTTGGTATTGGGGGCACTGGAGGGATGTTGGATGTTTCCACGGAATGACTGTGAATGTGAAGATTGGATAGAGATGGAGAAGGGCGGACAGTCGGAGGAACAGCAAGGCGAGATGGTGATGATTTCGATGCAGCGGTTGGAGGACTATGAGTTCGAGGTGACATGTGTAAAGCCCGAAGATGGGGTGGCAGTGTTGTCAATTGGTCACACATGACGAGGATGAATTCCGGCTTTTCTTGTCCGGTCAGCTGTTTCTACTCTTAACCGTTGGCCAGGTATACATGCGATTTGTTTGGGACCGTGTCTACCGCCGGCCCGAATTTTGACCAGTTCGAGTTCAAGTATGTAGTGTTTTCAATCCTTCTTTTATGTTTCTCATTCTAAAAACCAAGTTCTTTACAGATTGACGAAAGATACACCCGTTACTTTTGAATCTTTACAGAAAAACAATCACTGATCCCAAGGCTTGAAGATCACCTTCCCAACTTCGCCCTTGTCGAAAGCCCGATAACTTTCAGCTGCCACATCAAAACCGACAACTCTGTCAATGAGGCTGGCTGGCTCTCCGATTGTCCCGAATACATCCTGTCGTTTTACTTGATAATTTGGGGCGTGAGGTGCATATAAACCATGAACGCGGATCACAACGCACCCAAGAGATCGAACGCTGCAGGGAACATAGCACGAGCTGGACAGCGGCCAAAATCAAAAGAGACGTTTTTGTTATACAGTTGTCGTCCCGTGAAAGGCATAGGTGGTGCTCCATGAACGCCCACTGAAACAATTACACCAAAGGCGCGAACGAGGTCATATGCCGAGGCTAATGCATCTGCGTGTCCCACCACCTATGAAAACGATAAGGAACGACGCATTTACTATTTTATGGCCGCACCTCAAGGACTGCATTACACCCAATGCCATTTGTTGCATCCTCAATATATTTCTTTGCGTCGTCGGCTGGTAACACTACAAATTCACCTGCTCCCCTTCCAGATGCGTCGATTTGATCATAAACCGCCTTCATTTTTTCCCTTCGCGATTCCAGCAAATCAGTGGCTACAATACGAAACGGCGCTTTCTTTTGAGCCAAGGCATCGAGGAGGCTGACAGTGGCACAGATGCCCACAGGGCCTAGACCAATGATAGCGAATGTCAAAATTCGATCCTCAGAAGTCAATTCGATTTCATTTCCTTCTGAAACGTTCACCTGGGGAGAAAAGCAAAGAGGCCATGAACGTCCTGTCAGGACGGGCTGCAATTTTGGATGATTCAGTGCTTGCAACGCTGCGAAGACGCCCGTTGGCAGAATATCTGCCAATAACAAGAGCGAAACATCTGCAATTTTGTTTAATGCCTGTGCCTTTTCCTCTGGGGCAAGTGCTGAGGACCACGTATCAGGGTTGCTCAAGTTGAAGAGGGTTCCTCCGGCTCTTGGGACCCGGACAAATTGTGCTTGGCCTCCATCGAGAATAGGCGACCCAAATAATGCACCTTCTGGACATCTAGCTGTATAACCAACACGGCAAACGCTGTGGCCGCAGTCAGCCATATTGACCTGGAAGAACAGCTTTGACTCACTGGCACTCTCCGCAGTTGCTAGTGAAAGGCGATACAACTTTGTCGCCGACCTTCAACGTGGAGTATAACTTTGGGCGTCCATGCGCGTTTGAACCAAAACTGGACCCTAGAGATACGACTTCCCCAATGAATTCATGCCCACAGGTGTGCCTAGGTGGAGAATTCGTGAGGGAAAGCTTGTTCTTCAAGCCAGATAGATCGAGAGCATCAAACGTACTGGGGAACGGGAAGAGACTCGATCCTGATGTCGAAGGCAGGAGGATACCACCTGATTGCCAGCATGGTTGAAGAGGTAGCCATCGTTGAGCGTTGACGTTGAGTTGTGAAGATAATGGGCAAACGTGAGAGGTACGCCGGTAAGTCGGTGACCGGCTACGGTAGTAACCGAGCTGTTGCCAGTGATGTCATTGGATGCATACCATTGCTGGTGTTCCAGTTTACTGTTTAACACAAATATCGACTCAGCCAACATGTGTCAAGTCTCCGCTCGAGAGGCCATAGATCCTGCTCTCGTCCGACAGTTCGCTTTTTTGAAAGCTCCCAAATTCTCACGTGGACTCATCCTCGGGATCCTTGCGGTCCGTGCTGTGTCCAAAACTGGGTCCTGACCTTTCTGTCGTGACTGGAAAAGATTTCCTTGGCATTGAGCAGCATGAGCGCCGACAGCCCTATGTGACCAAAATTATGGGTCATTATCGGTCAAAGAAATCCAACATGCAGTATTTTAGCCTGCTCGCATGTGGCCGCTTCAAGTTTTGTTAACTCAGTACCTAAGATGCATTTTCTTCGTGTTCTAACACCACTCTTGCTGGCTGCGCTTGGGCGTGCTGTTGTTGGGCCTGGCGTAGTGACGGGAGACACGGCTGTTCATGATCCAACGATGTGCAAGGATAGTTCTGGCACATACTTTGTCTTCTGTGAGGCTCACTGGCACCTTTTGACTGATATTTGAGCTAAAATCTTTTCAGCAACTGGTGTTGGCATTGAAATCCGTACTTCCACTGATCGTACTGCCTGGACCAAGAAAGGGGTCGTTTGGCCAAACGGTGCAAGCTGGACGGACGCATACACCGGGACGTCCAATGGGTACGTTGGCAATGAGGATTCTTTCTAATGCGATTTGCCACTCACCAACTTGTAAAAGCGCTCTTTGGGCACCCGATTGCACCTATCTTAACGGCGTCTTCTATGTGGGGTTGCCTGAAAATTTGCGCTGTCATATACCACTAATTCTTTGCCCAGCTTTATTATGCCGCGTCGACATTCGGATCCCAGAATGTTAAGAGTTTCATCATGATAGTGATCACGACTAATTCTCTTTTAGTCTGCCATCTTCTTAGCCAAGTCGACGACCGGCTTACCTGGTGAGTTGCTTCCAGTTCAAGTGCCGAACAAAGGCTAAGTATAGCAGGCAGTTTCACGAACCAAGGCCTCGTTACTTCCACATCTTCGTCTAATAATTACAACGTGATTGCCCCACCTTTTTCGTCAGTTGTTCGATTGGTTAACACACTTACAGGCCATCGATCCCAAGTAAGACGCGGGCAAATTTCTGACTTGACATTCTAACCTCGGTTGTTGCACTTTACTAGCTTGCTCATTGGTACGTCCTGTCGGTCTTTGGACGTATTCTTTTTGTTAAACTACGTGGCAAGATGGTAGCAATTGGTATCTTTCCCTTGGAAGCTTCTGGACTGGCATCAAGCTTGAAACGTTTGTTTTCTTTATTTGCCAAAACATCACGGGCTGACAAGTGCACTAGCTTGAGTTCTTCGACTGGAAAGACATCTAGCTCTTCAGTTACATCGCTGGCCCAACGAACCGCAAATAGCGGTGCCATTGAAGCTAGTGTGATCTACAAATACGGTAGCTATTACTATTTGTTCACCTCTTGGGACAACTGCTGTGAAGGCACGTCGAGCACCTATAATATCAGAGTAGGGAGATCTACAAGGTGGGTTCCTCCTGTTACCGTGATATAAGCATCCATGATGAAGCTGTTGTAATCAATAGTCCGACCGGAGGTTATGTTGACCAGTCGGGTGTATCTCTTCTCAACGGCGGTGGAACGCTGGTCCTACAAACCCATGACAGCGTAAGGATGGAATGGGGCACATTTCAGAGTAGCTGACTCTTTCTCGTAGATCTATGGACCCGGAGGCCAAGATCTTATGACTGATAATGATGGACCCATCCTTGTTTACCGTACGATTTTACCTTTTGCTTGATTCCATCCCACTTAACCATGTTTAGACTATTATACCTCTACGGGCAGCTATGTGAGTTTCTTTCTGTTCCAACAGAGCTTTTTCAGTTAATGCCCGTACCAGTTGGGCATCAATCGCCTCGACTTCTCCTCTGGTTGGCCAGTACGTAAACTTTTATCATTACTAAGGCGTGATTAACGTTTTACCGTAGGTTGTCGTTTAATTTTGCTATTTAACGCTGTGATCGTGGAGGAAATGAACTTCTAATACATGAAGAGAATTTCTGTCGGCTGTTCATCAGCCATCACCTACAATTCACTTGACATGATTCGTGTAAAGAATGACTTCTGTGCCGCATGTGCATTTTAAAACTTGATTCACATTGTTCAAAATCAGTTGTGGCTACCAGCACCTCTTGTCGACCCTGTACCAGATAGAGGGGCTTTTAGTGGATCATTTTGATGGCAACATGTTACACACAGGGGGGCCTTGTGATTAGTTGAGGTTTTCCTCTTGTTACAAGGCAACCAGCAGCGAAAGTCTCCCTTTTGCCAGTCATCCCGCCTGCGGAATGCCCAGATGGGCTTTTTTTCGTCTCGAAAGCTGGACGATTCGGAGAATTATCCTTCCAACAACGACAAGTCCATAACCCATGTCATCCGATCCAGATTCGTGCGTTTATGCTCCTCGAGTTTCCTTACAAGTGTATCAAAATTTACGATTTAGCTTTTCACTCTAGTACGGCAAGAACAAGGGCAAAGAACGCGATGCACAGCCGTCTTTTAGCGCCCTCGGCGCGTCCGCTGCTCAAACCCTGTCGGACCCAACACCACCTGCTTCTGCCGCCTCTATCCGGCAACCCAGCCCATTATCACAGAGTTTAAATAATAATGGCCTAGCTAGACCCGCTGGTTCAAATTTTCAACGCGTCCAAACCGAGAAAATGTTGCCGACAACACCTACCCGAAAACCCGCTCAAAAATCACTGACTTCGTCTCCATCCTCATCTTCGACTCCAAAGCCCGTGCTCACGCCTACTCCACGAAGGCAACAAAACCAAAATTCCAATGTTCCCTCATCTCCTCTACGTCCATCTAGTGACAATGCGACGTTCGTTGTATTTTGGTTCTGCTACAGGAAAAAAATAATGAGGACCTAATTTTCTAGGCTAACACTTGCCCAACGTCTCAACGAGCTTGCTGCTGCTAATTCTCAGGGGCTTTTGAAGTAGGTGTCCCTTTATTAGGCACGTTCGAGCTCCTGAAATTTCACCGGCTCAATTTAGTGACGACGAATACCGGCTACTGCGGCAAAACTTGTTCGAGAGATTTGCAACGAGCACCAACGTCCCAACAGAGGTGTCTGTGGTACCCGTCTCTTCACCCAATACGCGTAGAGCGACTTCTCAGGAACAACAACGTGAGCACCCACGTTCTATCTACACTGACCTGGCACTAACACCTGTCAGCGCGACCACTCTCAAATTTCCAGGTGGAAATCAACCGGACACCGTCCATACGCTCGAAAAGCTCAGTCACATCTGGGGTTGCTAGTTTTCTTCGTCGTGCAACAAGCCGACGCACGCCCTCTGGCTCCAAGGACTTTAGCGATACATCGAGCACATTCTCTGCTTCCTCTAAAACATCCAACATCTTTCTGCGCGGCTTGACCAAGAAGTCTAGCGCGTCCTCAGTTCATACAACAACATCGCGTCAGCAGGCTGATACTATCTCCATATCCTCTCATACAGGATTAGGGTCACAATCAAGCCACTCACATCCACCAGCCAGTATTAGCATCTCTCGATCTAATCGACGACTAGCCACACCCCCTTCCTCATTCCCTTCGCCGCGAACACCCAATGAGACATACAGAGTATCAGCCTTTAATACCGATATGATGGATGATGAGCATTTGCAGACGACGGCAGAGATACGTCAAGAGATCTCAATGGTTGAAGCAGAAGCGAGACGGTTGATGGACGCTTTTAATGGGCTAGAGATGACCACACTTGCGAAACTGCAACGACATCGTGGTCGGAGCAACTTGGCAGAAAGCGGATACTCTGCATCAGCGCCTACTACACCACGACGTACCGGCGTGGATAGTGACAAGATGTCCTTGAAATCGGCGAAATCAGCTGCTTCATTAGCCAGGTCTGCTCATTCTCGAGGACCATCCAAAGGAGTGATTATATCGCCTGGGCCACCTAATTCCGCGAAATCCGGGTCCATTCGCCGCAAGGATTCGTTCTCGAGTGTGGGAGAGGACAGGAAGCCTGGTGCGCGCGGCAACGTCCCACCTGTACCCACGTTATCAGCGACGTACGGTCACCTTGGCATCGGCAGTGTCTCGAATGTAAGTTTGGCAAGGAGCCATGTCACCATGAGTGCTGTTCCTGAGGACGACCATCCAATGTTCGAGGCTCAGGAGGACGACGAGATGGAGGATATTCAACGTAGAAGAGAGGAAGTTAATGAGCGATATGCGGCACGTTTGGAATATCTACGGGCCAAATTGAAGGGTGCACAGCTTCGGGAAAAGCTTGCACGGAAATGAATGGTTTTTTATGATTTTCGTCCATATGCTGTATGTAAGGTATATGTAGCATTAAGGTATACCATGGGAGGTATCTCCGGCAATCTCCGCCATAAATGTTGAAAGATGCATATAAGGAAATAGACATCTCTATGTACCACGCCGGTCGACAGCCTAGCTGAACGTTTAGACAGCGAGCGCCGCGTCGACCACGATGTCGATACATATCCCAACAACCCCGACCGATGATGAGGAAGATATCGGTCTATCTACCACTCCAACGCCCATAAGCACACTTTATCGTACCATTAGTCATGGTTCACAATGGTCTGCATCTGATACACCTGCGCACCACAACCAAGGAACCTCTTATTATACCTCGAGCTCGACATCCTCGACTCCCAGTGCACGTAGTCCTCCTCCCGTCTTTGTCCGAACATCCTCAGGGCAGTCAACAACCCGTTTACGCAGTACCAGCAGAAGTAGTTCTCATACGCCCGGACGCTTACACCGTTCCGAAGTATTGAGCGAAGAAGAAGAAGAAGAAGACCAGAACGGAGAAGGTGCCGATGATACTGGGTCCATTTCAGCCTCTCTCGCTCGTCGTGGAAAGGGTGTGGCCACAGAAGGAGAGGATGCTGAAGATGGCGAAGGTGATGATGGCGAGGACGACCCGATCACGCTGAAGGAACGTCAATCCCTTATCAACGTCCAGCACCCCTTTGGTCTTCCCATATGGAAGCCCGCCCTTTACAAAAAATCTCGTTCTCTCACTCGGTATGCTGATGAGGCGCTTCATTCAGTTCCATCCGCCCAAGCAGAACGCCATCTTCTCCCTGGAAATATCTTCTGGTTTCTTGTATTTGGATGGTGGATAGCTCTTGTCTGTGTTACCATCTCTGCAGTGCTTTACTTTGTTCCGCAAGGTGGAAAGCGATATGCGCCTTTGGTGTATGGATTGGGATGGTATCTCATGTGGCCGTTTGGTAAATACGTCGAAGGAGATCTTAACGCTTTTGCGGCTACTGAGAACGAGGTCTCGGAGGAGGTTGAGGAAGATCGACCCCCCAATGCCTCTGAAGACGACGCAGCTGGCGGTTCCCAGCTTTCACAGGACTCTGACCATCACGGCTCTTCATCCACCATCAAAGGCGTCCCTCTCACTGAACAATCCACCATCACTCCCGGTACATACACTGCCCAACATGTCCCTACGGTATCATGGAACTCTGACCAAGCAGTCGAAACTACGCATCTCCTGCATCAACAGAAGACCTCACCATCTAGATCTTATGGCACAAGCACATTAGTCGAGTCGTCTTCGTCGACGAGCTCGCTTGGTATTACAAAAACGACAGGAAGCGACATATTGGGGAAAATATGCTTCTGGCTTGCAATTGTCACCGTGCTTCTTTGCACATACAGAGCTGTTGGATTGCAATATTATAAGTACACGGTCGGCGGTGTCAACATTCTCTTTATCAACCTTCTTCCCCTCGTTTTCTTCGTGATTTTGGACGGTATGGTCTTGTTGCCCATCGTCGATAGGCTGGAACATGAAGGAAAACATGTCCCAGCTCTTTTGGCCGCCGTTGCTTCACGTGGGGTGATATTCATACTTTCTCTGCTTAGCGTCATTCCTCTCTCCTACTTCATTGGTATGGCAGTTGCTTCTATATCTGCGCAATCCTCAATCGGAATGGGTGCCGTCATCAATGCATCTTTCGGCTCCATCATTGAGATCATATTGTACAGTATTGCTCTTACTCAAGGCAAAGGACGCCTGGTAGATGGCTCCATCATAGGAAGCTTGTTGGCAGGCGTATTGCTCATGCCTGGTATCAGTATGTGTAGTGGAGCTCTGAGGCATAAAGAACAGCGCTTTAACGCTAAGAGCGCGGGGGTTACAAGCATGATGTTGATTATGGCGATTATCGGGGCATTGGCACCAACTCTTTTTTACCAGACATATGGGAATGTATGTCCTTTCCTGTGCTCTTATTACGTTACTAATAACTCTCTTCGCAGTTCCAACTTGTATGCACCGGCTGTCCCAAGACACCCGGCGGCCCTGGGGATGCACCTTGGATCTGCGATCATTGCTACTACCAACACCCAGACCCTGCCAGTGATCCATTTTACCAATCCACAGTCAAGTCTCTCATGTACTTATGTGCGACTGTGTTAATCTTTGTGGGTAACCGAAGCTATCAAGTTCATTATGCTCAATATTTCCTAGTCCTACCTAATCGGTCTGTGGTTTTCCCTTCGTACTCATGCTTCACAAATCTGGCAAAACCCCGGTCCTCTTCTGCACCATATGGAAATTAACCGCGATCGAGCGTCACTTTACCATCGCCTCGGTACAAATTTACCACACCCACCGCAGCTTACACGAAAACCAAGTTCCGCGACCTCTCCCACCCCCCGTGATATTTACCGACCCCAGTCAACTTCCTTGGGAGAACCTTTTCCTCCTCAGGAGGGAAACCAATACCCTGGTGTCTCTATTTCCCCATCAGCCTTTCCACGTCGCATCTCTATCGCTCATCCTCAACCCCAATTTTCTCCTATTCTCGAAGCAGTAAACCGAACTGTTAAAGATTCAGGTCAAGTTCCTCAGACCATGAGTACTGACGACTTTACGCGAGCTGTCGCGGTTGCGACAGTTAGTGCTCTCAGACACCAGCAGGCCCATGCACATACTCCAAAGTCAAAGGCGAATGAAGAAGCGGCTGGCGGGCATGATGCGCCTTCTTGGAGTCGCACAACTAGTGCAAGCGTACTCCTCGCATGCACCGCGTTGTATGCAATAATTGCAGGTACTCAGACTGTCAACAAGTTCTTAACTGCGCTCTCATAGACTATCGTCAACAGAATTGCTTGTAGATGTTGTGGATGTCATCCTCGAAAACTCCGGAATCGATGAAAAATTCCTTGGCATTACGCTGTTTGCACTAGTGCCCAACACAACAGAATTCATGAACGCAATCTCATTTGCCATCAATAACAATATCGCCCTCAGGTCGGTTGTGTTGTAGACAAAAATCAACTGGACTCACACTTGTTGTTAGCATGGAAATCGGATCCGCCTACGCCCTGCAGGTTTGTCTGCTTCAAATTCCTGCTATGGTCGCTTTTTCTGCGTGGTACAAGCCGGGCAGCATGGGCGAAGAAGCTGACACGTTCACGTAGGCGTTTCCCCTTCATTTAAGGAATGTCACTCATTTTAAGAAGGCTCATATTTCCCCGCTGGGATGTCGTTTCGCTCATCTTATCCATGTTCTTGATGACATATACATATATCGAGGCGAAAAGTAACTATCACAGAGGCAGTATCCTCATCCTCAGGTGGGCGTTATAACTATCTTTCTGTGCAAATCGCCTGACTCGTATGCAGTTACCTCGTTCTTGTGTCTGGATTCTATTTTGCACCTACCACAAACGTCGACATCGACATTGGGCATTTCTCGTTGGATTCAGGCACTCAAACATTCTCTTTAAGTTTCTGGCAGTATCTCAGATGGTGCATCTCACATCTCTGGTAACGAGCGTTTTCTCCTTCCTTTTCATTTAATGTTATGCATTCGCCCCAATTGTTTTCATTCGTGCAGCTCTCTTCGCATTCATCCGTAATTTAATCTGTACATACATTGGCATTGTAATCGGCATTCTTCGTTTCTCGTTTCAGTCCTTTATTGTTCGTATGTAGTTCACTTTCAATGGAAGCTCTGGATATTTTCTAACACAGATTGAATCTCTTCGACCGAAATCAGCAGTCGTTCTGGGTCACTGTGGCCAGCCATGACCTTTTCTATGACGTCGGGGGAGCCAAGGTGGTGCAAAAATCGTTCCAAAAAGTCGCCGTCAATGAAACCATATGCTGCAGGATCGGCATCGGTGCGTCCCTTGATGTTTTTGGGTGCGCGGAACCTTACACAGTGAAGAATTTGAATCGTGGACGACTGAAAGCAAATAACAAGCGTACCGTGTATGTGATTCACCTCCTATGCCCGTCAAAACAGCAGCCAAATTTCTCTGGAGTGCCGTTAGGTTTAAGGCAAGTGTGGCGTCCGTGACTTCAACAATTACACCAATGCGGCCGGACGA
Source organism: Arthromyces matolae (assembly GCA_018855395.1). Taxonomy (NCBI): domain Eukaryota; kingdom Fungi; phylum Basidiomycota; class Agaricomycetes; order Agaricales; family Lyophyllaceae; genus Arthromyces; species Arthromyces matolae. Next base: position 82,697 of record JABAJW010008964.1, on the reverse strand, counting down.
GGTGAAAAATGTTTGGCTGGCTTCTAAACTTGTGCTCATTGTTGAATCCGACGTCAACGAGCCTATGAAGAATGTTAGCGCCTAAAAAAGCTGCTGCGCTCTAGCCCACCTCGCGTAAACTTGGTGACGAAATCAGCCAGATAGTAATTGCCGTCGCATTCTAAGATTGACCGTCCAAGTGCGTTTGTCAGCTTGAACGTTACCAAATTTGAATCAAGCTACCGTGAAAGTAAGTAAAGGAACAATTGAGGGAACAAAAGTACATACGTTGGCACCAATCATACTGTCCTTGCCGTTAGCCTCCACAGCGACTGGCCATCTTGGACCATAGTCTCTTGCCAGATTTTTGATTTTGCCGTCAACTACCTCAAGCATTGAAACCGAGTTGAGGTGATCTCCGATCATGACACGATTTTCGTGGGTGACTAGGCTGGTCACCATGTAATTATGATTCCACTCGCCAAGGCGTACGACCTGCGAGACATCGCCAGAGGTTTGGAGTTTAAACACTATGACCTACAAAAGAATCTTAGACCGAAGGATTATAGCTTGGCCAAAACTCACTGATGAATTGACGGCAGCTACGATAATATCTTTGATGAAAGAGATTGCATAGACACAACCTTTGACATCCGCCTCGGCAAGTGTGGACATATGCAGACTGAAGAATCTAGATGATTCTCCAGTGTGAGTGGCAGAAAGCAACAGTAGTTTGCCTCGACTGGGCTCTATCTCGTCTTCATCTACGTGTACACCCAAGCAAAATATAGGAGCCCGTGAGCCATTGACTTCTGGGGTGTATGTGGCGACAGAAGCAATACGTTCGTTCTGCTCACAGGTGTAAGTGGCTAACACTACGTTACACCGTGAGCAAATGTGTCGATGATCTCGATTACGACCTCACCATTGAACCCAACGTCATCAAGCAACTTGAACGAGCTCGCAATGCATTGCGGATCGCCTACCCTTGCCGGTTGAGTATATATGTCGTGGCGCACGACGCCGACTCCAAATACTTTGAGACTAGGTTCGTATGTTATTCTGAACGGGTTATCCAAACCTAACGGGATCTTTGAAAAAATGTGCAGTCAGAACATAGTGGACATATTGTGCAAACTGACAGCTTGGATATTCTTCTTTGCAAGGTCTCCGATGCGACCGATGAGAAGTGAGGTAGGTGTAGCGAGCAACAAAGACGAGCGGAATAATGACGAATTCAGACAAGTGACTGCAGTGACATCCTGGGCGACGAATCATTCAGAGGTTTTTGATAGCGGAGTTATTATCACAACTCACCTTTAGCATAATCGGCGAGTTTTGTAATCGCTTCTTTTCCCAAAAAAATATGGTGACAGTTTTAGAGTCCCAGTACGCAACGACCACATGAATAGAGTACGGCTTAGATTCGTCGATCGGCATGCAAGATACCGCACTGATCTCTGGACCCTGTGTTGTTTTTCCAGTCGTATTATCTCTGGTGGAAGGAGTTGAGATATACAGAAGGAAGCAAAACATGGAAAGGCTTACAGTGCTGCTTTAAAACATCTGTCCTCGATTGTCAAAGCCAACAATCTTCCTCCTCTCATGGCCAAAACCACTTGGCTCGCGTTGAGGTCAGCTGCCACGATTACAGACCCCTTTAAGTCCCAACTGGCGACTTTTTCATAGGTCTTTGAGATTGTGTCATAGTTATACATCGCCACAGATTGCTTCGTTACTTGGACCACAAACTTTGAATTTTGGTACATGATCTTGTTCGAGCTCCCTATAACGCGGCGTGCGACGTTGCCAAAAGCAAGAGTAGGCTCATTGACGACAAGTCCAGATTGACCGGTAAGACCAGCGTCATTGACAGAGGTGAGGTGAGCACTGTCGCTCTCATCGTCGATTCGCAGGATATGCGTGGCTTCTAAGGTTGAAACCAATAGGTGGGCATCATGCCTGCCAAAATATTTTAATTACACAGAGGTAGAAACGGGATCCAAAGTTTCTTACGAGTCTTCGAATTCGTCTCGGATGGTCCACATGCGTACAACGTCTGTCAGACCTGGAACAGAGCCGATTTGTTCGAACTCAGCACCATTTCTTATGATGTGGAGGCTTCCCTTATTTCCACCTCCAGAGCAAGTCACAATTTGCCGCTGACACACTGATGAGATGAAGTTAGAAGTAGCAATGGAAGGAACGCACCTCACCGCTCCCATCAATATCCACGGGAATAGCGTCAACAATAGGTGCAATATTCGTGTATTCTTCAAGCACAGATATGAATGAACCCTGTGGCTCAAGAACCATGCCTTTCGTTGATTTTGCAGGCACATCATCTAAGTCGTCCCGCTCTCGAGCTTTTCCTTTGCCCTGAAGAGCCTGGGAGAGTTTTCTAGGTGTAACGGTCTGAATTTCAGATGGGATAGGTCGGGCAGGAGAGGGAAGAGAAGAAACAGGTGTCTGTGATATTTGTAATAGTTGCGAGTTGCCTAGATGAGAGCCCAGATACAGTGTTTGCGATGTTAGGTACGTCAGTGAACTTGCGGGAGATGCCTACACAAAGTAACATGAGCAGCATAAAAGCAGAGTGACGCTGCGGAGTGACCTCTCCAAGGGTTAGAAGTAAAAGACCCTTTTTCTTGACGTCCTCCGCTGATAGTAATGATAGCTGTCCAAACGAATCGCCTAGAATAAAGCGAGGGATGGAAGGGTCGACAGCGCACACCCTAACATACAATCATGGGTTAAACATAGCACCGGAGACGAACAAATGACCAAAAACACACGCAGTGACTTCGCTCCAAGGCCATTGCACACTCCCTTGCACCTTTCTGGCTCGTCCTTCTCTTTCCTTTTCCTTCTCTCTCGCCCTGGCAGCTTCCCCTGCATCCGTACTTTTCTTCTTAGCCTCTAACCTTTTCTTCTTTGATCTTTGTTTCCCCCTACTTTCCACACTTGCCAGTTCGAACATCAATATCGACCGCCCACCAATGACGAGTATTCCACCAAGGAAATCCTCCTCGGCATCTCCATCGTCTGAAGGTTGTGGATGTACTGGTAGTAACTTCAGAGGAATGTCTTCTGGATACGGCACCTCCTTCTGGAGGATTGTAGTCGGAGTTAACGTTGTAGAGGGAGAACTAGATAGCTCCAAGTCCTCAAGTATACAATCGCGGGCAAGAAGCTGAACGCGTCCTTGGTAATCAATATGTAAAATTGCGAGTGCGTACTCAAGGTCCGGAACAGGCAGAAATTCCAAGCCAAGGAGGTTAAGTTCACGCAATCTATTAATAACATGAGATCGTCCCAAGTAATCCAATGTAGAAGTCAAACGCACACGACATCGAAATCCTCTTCGTGATTGCCTGCTTTGAACTTGATGACTCTAAGTTTCCCTTTATAACAGCTAACAACGGCGGCCTTCCCAGATGGGTGTACCACGATATCAGTGAAGTATACTGCTTCACTTGCTGTGCGCTCATACAGCGAAAGTTGCTTGTTTGCCGTCAGCTGGCCGCCAGATAAGTCTTCAGAGTATGAAAGGAAGATCAGTTCAGGATGGGGTTGACTTAGTAGAACTAAAAGGTTTGATCTTGAAGAACCCTTGAAATGCGATTAGCTACAACATAATTGTAAATGATTGACGTTTCATACAGATATTGGAACACTTTTGAGAGAAGCGACAATTCCCCTGAGTTCCAAAGTGCACTGAAGTATGAGGCCTTGAGGCTCCAGGGAAAATACTTCAAGTCTGTTTGTTTTTGCGACGATCAAATGCTCTTGGTCCCTTGACGAGACGTATCTCTCTTGTCAATACTCCAGCGTCATCTTCATCAAGTTCATTTCGACTCTCATACTCAAGCCGATGCATCTCTCTCATTGTTGGCGGGTTTGGTGAAGTCTCATCCAATGATTCAACAGGCTCTGATGGGCCGAAGGTCGGTGCTGGAATAATGTGGAAGTGTACCTGTCATGGAGGAGTGAATTTGGGACTGAAAGGGATCTCAGTCATTGAACACTGACATGAGGGACTGCTTGTGCGTATTCCTGGTTGCACACAACATTCAATGCAGTATTATCCAAAGCTATTTGCCCTTTAATCACGCTGACAGAAGAGGTCATACGAGGCATGAGCACACACCTTTCGTCAACGCATTGGCCACGCTGGAGACTGCTTTCCCCGTAGCAGCCGCGTATTCAGCCGGCAATTCAGATAAACGAGCGCAATGAACTTTGGGTATGACGAGAGTATGTCCCCTTCTAAGAGGCAGAATGTCTAGACCAAATTCAACTGCGACAATCACCTTGAGCTGACGATTGCGACGAACCTAAGATGGCTACGATTTCATCGTCCTCGTAAACCCTATAAGCTGGCAGTTCATTGCTAATGATGCGACAAAATGTACAATTTGAATCCGTGTCAGGAGTCCACGATGGTGCTTGCGGGCGGCGTAGGTGGTCTTTAATGATGAAGGAGGTCATAGCATAGGCATAATCGGAGTTTGGCTCGGATCTAAGAGCATTTTTCCATTGTGCTCAACAGTACACCATACATCGCAAATTGACTGCACAAAAGTCTATTAAAATCTTGATTGCTATAATTCCTGGCGAACCTCTACATCCTCTCCAAAGGTCGGATGCTCAGCAACCTCATCGATGCAGCCAACACCTCCTTCGCACACTCATACATAAACATCCGTGCCCTAGCCTTTTCCGTATCCTCCTCACCCTTGACAATCACCGTTTCCCATGCACTCGAGATCGCATGGCTTAGCCTAAACGCAAATGTCACAATGCCACTGGCCTCATGTGTGCGCAAAGCCGTCTTGATAACGTCAGGATAAGTACCAAGAAGGAAGACAATATCTCTTGCATGCGGCATTTCTGCAAGAGTGTCTGTCTTGATGAGATCTGGGGTAGGAAGGGGAAGGAGTTGGGGGTTCTTGCGTCCTATAGAAGCCAGACGGACGTGGGCGTATTGGAGGTAGGGCCCAGTGTCTCCCTCGAAGGAAAGCATGCGGGCCCAGTCGAAAGTGTAGTTGTTAATTCTATGACAATGGGTTAGAATAGGGAATGCGAACGAAGGAGGTGTTTTGTTTACCGTTTTGCAGCCATATCCTGAATCTTGACACCAGTTATACCAATCTCACGGGCAACAGTTTCAGGATCCTCCACAGCTGCGAATTTCTCTTCATTCTGTTTCATCTGATTGTACATAACGTCCGCGGCCTCTTTGATGATTTGGTCAAGGAAGACAACAGTGCCTTTCCGAGTGCTCATGCCTTGTACAAGGCCGTAGTTGACGTGCTGAAGGTTCTTGGCCCATGGGAAATCCATCAGTTCAAGGACTTTGAAGAACTGAGCAAGGTGCAGATCTTGCTGCGACGACACGACGTAGATCATCTTGTCGAACTTGTACTTTTCGTATCGCTCGATGGCGCCGCCGATATCTCGTGTCAGGTAAATGGAGCTACCATCTAAATGGAATTCAATAATCGCATATACAAGAAATCAGTAGATACTAACCCTTTTTCCTGACGACGGCGGAACCGAGCTTCCACTTCTGAAGGTCGACAATCTTCGCGCCATCGGCATCAGAAATAAGACCCATCTCATTCAGGCGATCCAGAGCTTTATCTTGCCATTCCTTGCCAACCATACTCTCCCCGTTGTAGACATCGAAATGGACGTTAAGACGGTCGTATTGTTCCTCGTATTTTTTAACGCTAAGTTCTCGCCATACTCGCCAGTTCTTCAGCGCGGATTCATCACCATCTTCCATGCGCTTGAACCATTTGGCAGCCTCAACCTTGACTTCAGGATTGGACTCTGCGTCCTTGTTCACCTTGACGTACACATCGAAGAGGTGCTTGATCGAAAATGGAGACGACGAATCAGCCCAGTCCTATCCAGTTATAGACATCATTATCTGCTCCTTTGCCCTTCATCTTATCGAGAATCCATCGGAGTTGTTTTCTCTTCTATGGGAATTGAGCTCCAAAGCTCGATGGCTCGTAATTCTTGCACCACATAAAAAGCCTGAGGTATGCATTGTTGATCCCTAGAAAATCGAAGCTTCTAAAGCAGCATTAGCTAAAAGAGGGGTGGGGATGGACCAAGTGGAATATCGATGCTTGGCAGTCCTGTAGAATGGTCGACAGCGGGGGTGAAATTTTAAATGATAGGTGCGCTGAATGAGAGTTTTCTATGAGCTATTCTAACATCCCCACCAGAGTGCACTGTCGCGTGTATCGAAGCTTGAACATATAAAGCGAAATCGCGACGTTGGAAATGAAATTTGCATTTTTTTTATTTTTTATTTTACATATTTTACTGTATGGATTACTTCCCAAACAAGAATGAGCTCACTATTCCAACCAAGAACGCTCCGGCGGCCACAGCAGCCATCTCTTTCGACAATTCCACCCGACTCGTGGCTTTGAATTCCGAAAGAATTCGAGGCTGCTCATCTTTAATATCCGCAACATCTCGTTCGACCTTTTCTTCGGCAGCTTTAGCAGTCAGGACACTATGAGAGATGTCCCTGAGATGAAGAATGAGCCGCTCCTGGTCTGCAAGCTGAGCTCCAATCTCCGTCATGCTCGCACTCAACCTCGCCTCATTTTCCCGACTAAGTCCTTCCAGTTTCGCTTCAAACGTCTGTGCAAGCCTCCGTCGCTTCCACGGCTCCACAGCAACGATAGCCAAGACGAAGATTAGCATATTAAGACCAAGTGCAGCCAGCGACCCGTACGTCGATGCACTGCGAATTTTATCGGACCACACCTGCTCCTCGTGATATCGAGCAAGGATGGTGCGCATGAGTTCGCTGAATTCGCGCTCAACAGCATCTTCCATTTCATGTGCTCTTGCTCTTGCCCGTGCTTCCTCCTGCTCATACAAATGATCCTGCATCACGAGCGTCGTGAACCTGCCCACATCGGCATCTGTCCAGGTAGACCTGCGTTGGTGAAGGTCGTTCACTTCGCGTTGGGAATTGGAACGCCGAGCGACGGCGTCATCGTACGCCTTCTTTGCTTCGCGTGAGGCTTGTCGAGTTTGATTTATCCGCGTCTCTTGATAGTGAATGAAGTTAGTAGTTTAATTCGTAGAAACGCTAGCGATACATACCTTGTTCGACAACTTCACGCTTTAAAGCATCGATGAGCTCGTACCCCGTCATTTTATTGAGCTCTGCGCCGAGTTGAGAAAACGATTTTTTCGACTTGGCAGTGAATTCATCAGCTTGATTCCGGAACGTCACTGCAGCCTGGTCCCTCCAAACTCGCATGCGTCGTTTGAATTCATCTAAATGTTCATGGAGTGGGGATAAAGCCGGAAGTTGCGTTTGTGATGTATCCTTGACAGGTCTGGGTTCTTCAAGGTCAGGAAGTGAAGATGTTGAGGTTGAGCTTGACGCCGTTTCTGGGGTATTCAACGAGTTTGGGTCATTCTGTTCTGCAGATGGCTTGGCAGGGATACTCGAGTTTCGTCGCAGGAGTGTCGAAGAAAAATGGCGAGCAGGGAGAGGTCTCAGAGGGACCCTCAGCATTCCAGAGCAGGCCAGAGTAAACAAGTCGGGATTCGGGAAAGATGGAAGAAATCAAAGTTCGGCAAATCACCAGTGGCAGCACCCGACCCTCCCTGCTGGATGTCGAGGTAATTTTTTATTTGTAAAAAATGTGTCTATTCAAAATCTACGAGCCTGCTAGTTATCCATGTACGCTACTGTACTGTAAGGGATAAAGAATTAGGTGGTGTAAATTTACCGGTGGGATGCCAGCGATACACAATTGACAGTGAAAGTACAGAGTAAACGATAAAAGAATACGGAAAAAAATCATCATAGGAGCTCTAGCTCCAGACATCCAGCATAAGTCGTGACCGTTCCTTGAGTAATTTGACCTCAGCAATACCTTCCACAGCACCTGACCCGCCTTTGGCCTCGCCAAGGATCCGCGCAAGAACATCCTCTACCTGCTTGCTCATGTTCTTTGCCTCACCACAGATGTAGACATAGCCCTTGCCCTGGAGGATGGCCTCGGCGATGTGCTCCCGGTCGTCCCATATCAAGTCCTGCACGTAAATCTTGCTTCCGTCCGGCTTGTAATTTTGACGCGAGAAGGCACAGTGCATGGTGAACTTGCCCTTGAGCTCTTCTTGATACTGGGGCCACTCGTCCGCGTACAGGAAGTCCTCGTTAGACCTGCGGCAGCCGTAGAAAAGGGATATACGACCCCAGTCAGCGAGAGCATCGGGACCATTCTTTTCGATTGAACGACGGGCGAGAGCAACACGTTCTTGGATGAATCCACGGAAAGGAGCAACACCCTGATGAAAAAAGGTCAGTTAGAATGAACTCAAAAAAAAGTTAAAAACACCTACAGTTCCTGGACCAATCATGATGACAGGGCTCTTGGGGTTGGTGGGGAGACGGAATGTCGAACGCCTGACGTGGATGGGGGCCTTGTAGATGGTATCTTGCCTATAAGCGCCACGAGGTCCTTCGATCAGGTATGATGGCACCGATGCAATAGTCGAATCAGGCGAATTGGCAATCAATTGGCTCTTTCCAGTAGAAGCATAGCTAAGGTTGAGGAGGAAATTTGAGCCAACACCGTAGCACCATTTCTGTGCAGCATGTTGGCTAGCAACAGACTGGTATTTCAAAACAACGCAAGTGATATGAATGGAGTTCGGGTAAAGCTTGGGGCTAGACGAGATAGAGTAGTACCGAGGTTGCAGACGTGGAATAGATGAGACGATGATATCGAAAGGGATAGCCCATGCAGTGGTATTGTCCTTGGTTGGGAAACCCTTGATATCGTTTCCGGCAGCGATTTGAAGGACCTCTCCGAGTTTGAGGCATCCAAGAGAGACGACGTCGTGATATTGTTCCTTGTTGGTATTCAAGTTCTTCAAGAACTCTTCCGCATTGGGATTGGGGGCAAATTTAGAAAGCGTTCCAAGAATTTGACGGCCCGCAACAGCGCTGATATCAATGTAGTGGCGTAAAACGGTAACGTAGGTAGTTGGGACCGGGAAAGGGACCTTGGCGAGGGCGGGATCCAAAGATTCAATTCCGATAACAGTGTCCTTCTTATCGAGGAGACCAAGGGTGCAGAGAAGGCGATCAACCTCGACCTCAGCATTGGATGGCCAGACACCGACGTGGTCGCCGTGTTGGTAAGTGATACCCGATCCTTCCGTATTGAGTTCGATATGAGCGCAGTTGCGATCGGTGGGGTCCTGGAATAGCTCCTTTGCTTCCGAAATTGGGGCGGGGTAAGGATTCTTCGCGTCATGAATACCCTTTGTCCGTGTAAGTGCACGAGCCGAGAGTTCACCTGGAACATGATTCAGAGCATTCTACGGAAAAAAAGAGGGGAAAATCGTACCCAAATAGACTTTCTCAGAAGGATGAGAGTCGAGTTCAGAGACCGCGAAATCGGCAGAGTCGCCACCTTGTCCCTCTTCAACTCCGAGCGCCGCAGCAAACGCCTCCCACATTCCGTCCTTCCATTCTAGGTAATCTTCCTCCATGCTCTTGTCATCGTCACCCTCTCCGCGCTCGCCGATACGGACAGCACCCATTTTTGTCAACGCCGCATCGACGTTGCGTCCGATCAGGTTGTAATGCTCGTATGTCTTGTTACCAAGGCCGAAGATCACGTATTTGAGCCCCTCCAATTTGTGTTCGCCATTGCTGAATTCGAAGGAGTCGTCTTGAAGGTTTTGCATGAGCTGAACGGCGTTATCGGTGGGTTCACCCTCTCCGTATGTTGCCATAACGAAAATGGCAGCACAATCTTCAGGAAGCTGGTCCAAGTTCTCGAAATCATATTCTTCCGGGTCACAGACTAGGGAAGCGAGGCCGAATTTAGTCTTAGCTTCTTTGGCGAGGCGTATAGCATATTCTTCTGCGGTGCCTGTTTGAGAGCCGTAGAAAATAACCAATCTTTTTTTCTGGGGTGGGAATGCAGAGTAAGTGGGGTCTGCATGTGATAAGAATCAAATGACAAGACTTACTCCTTCCTTCATTTTGGCAACAAAGTCCCGTGGGTTTCCTGAGCCATTCTGACCCTTGTTTGCGACGACAGGTGCAACCTTGGGTTTGGAGGCAGCGAAGAGTTGGTCCCGGAATAGGTATGCAGCAGCAAGGCCGACGCCGAGGGAGAGAATTAGAACGTCCGAAGTTGAGGTCGAAGACATGACTGTGGACGAAAAGAGGGCGAAAGGAAAAGCTGAGGAAAATGTGGTACGATTGAGGTCGGTCATGATGTACGACGATGAGAAAAATGATTAAAGAAATACCAATAAAGCGAGCTCAACTGGCTTTGAAGAGGAAGCCAAGAAGAGCGACTGTAAGTGCTTGAGGGAGAAGAGTAGAAGAGAAGAGTTAAGTACTTTTGAGAGAGAAAAGTTCTGGACGTGGCTTAGTTGATGGATTCACGCTCGGCTTTTTCAATTCGGATCAACTCCGATCCACGCGACTCTCACGGATACTCCCTTCCCGTCTTCATCGTACAAGTCCGTTTTTTTAGAATACAATCCAGATCAATATTTCTTCCATCCCACACTGGGGATTTTTCCATAATATAAAACTATTACCCCGCGTACGTGCTACTTTTGACACAGAGCGTTTCCCCCGGTCACGAACCTTCCGATCTTCCTCGATGTTCCCGACTTCCCCAACCAGAATGACCTTGAGGGTCGCGCACAATCTGCTCCATAGCCCGCACTTGATCGCTGTCAGTCCCTAATTCGTAACCATACCATACTATTGCTTGATGGGCCCACTCAATCGTAGCAGTGGAGCTGCAGATCAAGGTCATCAGATTAAAAGGAAACACCCATGTGATAACCATACATACTCTGAATAAGCTGCTGCAACCCAGGCTGCATCTGCCGCAAGTTGCCCTCTTTCGCTCCAGTATTCTTCCTCATCTTCAAGCGACCATATCAACTGGACAGTTTCTAATGCTTCAACACCGTTGATCTTCCCCTGTCCCCAGGTCGCTAATCGCGCATAACCATCTGAGATTTGCGCGAGTCGTTTATCCGAAGCCAGAGATTCGTTGTCAGGCAATGAACAAACCCTGCACATACAGGTAAATCCATAGTTCTGTTGCAGGTATGCTCTGTTTCCAGAAATAACTTGGGTTGTCGACTTGTCATTTTGCAATTGAATCATACCTTCGTTCCGCTCTGGCCCTTTTCGTGTTCGTATATGTCGTCAGTATTTCCTGACATCACAACGTCAGTGTGGGTCTCTCTAGTAGCGACGTCAAAGCGATCCACACCTCCCCTTTCGAAATCTTTTTTAAAGCGTGGACGACAAGCACTCCTTCCTGATCACGCCATGAGTACACGGCGTTGAAGGCACCGGAACACCCATGATTCATTCGCGCCATTCGAGGAAAGATGCCTACACCTCTGCTTGTTGCCACAGCATTAGTCTGGAATATAGCAAGAGCAACTTCATTTGGGTGTTTTTCTGGGTCTAGATTCTCGGGAAAGTTGACATAAGATAAGTTCAGAACGGCTTCTCGATCCGTGGCATCCGCTTCCTGAAGCAATTTCGCGATAAGGACGCTTGGGAAACCAGTCCCTACTAAATTGTTAATGAAAATGAACGCCACTGTCCTTGATCTACATACCTTGAGTGGGAGCTATGAGGGCCGGCTTTTCGGTAATTATTCTTTCTCCTTGCTATATGTGAAAAGTCAGGCAGTAAGTTTTTGACGGAAGGCTCATAACAATACCTCTATATCGCGTATGGCAATCATGCCTTTTCCTTTTCCTGGAAGATCAACAACCATGAAGGGTTCTAGGCTTTTTCTTTTTCCCAACACGTCCCCACTGTTGACTTCAGCATGTTCTTGATGAAAGAGATCTCGAATCAAGGGATAGGAGTGATAGAGGGCGACTAGCGTCAGTAGACTTATAACGATAAGCCACGTTCGAGGTCTGGACACTTGTTAGAAGCCACGTTTGAAAGATAATAACATGAGGTACCGTTCAAAGAAAGGTGATGACCGTGGTACACTCTTTGCATTACTAAGTGTTCGGGGTTTGAGGTCATCCTTTACGGATTTAGCAGTTTTCTTGCGTCGTGTTATCGTTGACATGGAGGTCGAAAACAGGTCATCTGGTTTCGTAGCCAACTGAAAAAGGATGGAGAATAATTCAAATCCCAAGTTGGCTTGGCATTTGATCGCAATCGTGGTAAATATCCTGTCATGACTTATAAGTTCAAAACATATGATGACAAGCGGTTGAGAGTTGTACACACGGAACTTGAGCTCAGCAGAACATATAGAGCACTAGGGAGGACTTAAATAGTCAAGGATGTCATTCTTCACCGAGGCCTTTAGGATATGAATTGGTCCAAAGCAACCACAAATGCTCTGGATGCTCCGATAAAGTGGTCGTGTGACACTGAATTTGAAAGGATATCATTGAGTGGAATCGAGATGGATATTACATTGCCAACAAACAGGAGAGGATGATAAGGTTACAGTGATGAGAGCGAAGAGTGGATAGATATCCACATGTGTCAAATGGTTTTTCTATGAAAGAAGATCAGAAAAAGAGAAACGAAGTCAAAAGTATTTCGTTACATAAAACCGGGGATATGTGAAATCCTTTTAGACCTCTGGAGTTGGAGGCACCAATTTTCCAGCCAAAAGTATGCTGAAAGTAGTGACGACCAGAGATAGAAGAATGACACTAATGAAGATAGTTCCAACACGAGCAACTGGGAAGTTGCCTTTTGTGAGCGCAGCTTGAACTGAGAAGTATCGGACAACACCTTGCCAGGGACGTTAGCTCGGGACTTTTAGAGGCGATAATCCCACACACCGATGATGAGAACAATCATGCCCATAACGATGGTGACTGCGCCCAACGGAAGAATATACGTGTGAAGCCTATGCGTCGGGTAGTGTCGAAGGTTAGCAGAAGCTATCGTGAAGAGTTGCACAAGAGCTTTGAAACATAGTTAGCCAAGATGCTTATCATGAGAGACAGGATTTGAAAACTTACCAACGCCAGCAGAAGCAATAGCTAGACTGGTTCGAACGTAGGCAAGAAATGTCCTCTCAGACGCAAGGTGGTCTCGAGCAACGCTCCCTTGGTTTTCGAGGGTCAAGGAAATAGTCGACAGGAAAGTTTCATCGCAGTTCCTCAGGGGGGACGACGAGCGAAGAGAGTTCGTTTGAGATGATGAAACTTCGCAGGACGACTGGCATTTTGAATTTGGACTTGAATCCCGACCAGGAATTGAGGGAGCGAGCGTCGAGAAGCTCCGGATCTCAGATACTGAGTCGCTAGATGAATTTTCAGTAATCTCAGTGGCGTCAGAGATATCGGAGTCTCTGTGGAAGGAGGTAGAGGATCGTTGGCGACGTTTAGAAGAGCATCGGTTGAAGGTCCTGATATACGCTTTGAGTCGCTTGTGGCCGGGACCTGTGGAAGATAACAAGGGGGTTGTCTCGGAGGGTTGATTTTGATTGGGAGTAAGAATTTCAGAGGATGAAAGGGTGAAATCTTTCATGTATGGTTGAAAATGAATTTGGAAGAAGCCAAGACGTGGCTCGAGCTCACAGCCGGCGCAGCCTTTTAAGTACCTCTTTTTTCAATTTCCATTCTGGCTTTGCAGTTCCTGATCAGAAACGGTCGGCTAAAAAAAGCCTCACGTGGTCGCTTCACTGATTGGCATTGTTTGGTGATTGTATCTCGTCCCGAACTTCCGGTTTATCTCTTTGAACATCTCACCGACGGAGCCTTACACTTCTCTCCCAAGACGAATGCGTTAGGTTAAGATGCGACGAAGGGTTCTCAACTGTTCACCATCACCAATGAATCCATTCCTTGCTCATATGCTATCGGTCACGGTATTCTTTGCATGTACTGGTGATTATATTGGCCGGTTGAGGTACACAACTCTCATGGCTCTATGCCCGGAAGACGGTTCAAGTTCCCAAACTCACGACAGTCAAAATAATCGATATCTAGAACCACTGCCAGAGTGTCGTTTAGATGTAAAATCTACTTTCTTGCCGCCCCCAATGGCCCAAGTTTAAACTGACAGTTTATAATAGCCAAACAGACTCGAATAACGATGCGCGTTTCACCTTCGAACTGGGTTCTCATAGCGAGGCCTCGAAAAACGCAGCAACGAACCATAAACGATGCAATCGAAAAGGGCAACGAGCAACGAACCAAAGACGAGGAGCATAGAAACGAACACCCTACTCACTACTTGGGCCGTCAAATTCTGTTTCCTGATTTTGGTCATGCAACTATCACGACGATCGGCCTCGCAAAGGTATTCGGCCCTCCATTTGCGCACAGTCGACATGGGTGGCGACTAGTGCGGCGACTAAGTGCGCGTCGCGATGCTGTTCCCTTCCCGAGCTCTTCGGCGTATCGTATCTGAAAAGTTTCGAATTGCTTCTATTCTACTTACCAATCGTCCTGTCTTGGGTGCAGAAGCGATAATGCGCAGTGTTTAATCCTCCGAGAATACACTCCAACGCTTATTTCCGGTTCTTTGTCGAAAATGTGAACCGTCCGTATACGTAAGTAAGTATTTGACCTGGATTGATTGCTTGCGGTCGATATGTATGGAGTTGCAGAATTGGATCGAGATCACCCTTGATGAAATAGATTAAGATTTCCAACACCCTTGATCTCGTTTGTATCTGAAAACCCACCTAACTACATAGAACTGTATTGACTTTTGTACAGGGTGCTAGCAATTTTTGGCAAAGCTGGAGTCCTGGTCACTTCTTCGATTCACCACTTCATGCTATGCCGATGAGTCACTCTCCTTCTTTACACCCACATCCAGAGAATGAGCAACGCAAGCATATCTTCCGATAGTGAGTGGCAAGTTATCTACAGTTGAACGTAACATCTCATGCTTGTGCATAGGCTTTCAATCCGTCCATATTCTAGGACCAATGATTTTGGGCGCCTTGAGTTCGTGACTGTCAATTGTGCTCAAACCTTGACCGTTTATCGAAGTTTACAACAGTCAATGTCTTTCTCTATGGAATTCTAACTTCGCAATACATTGCGTACTTCTATCGAGGTGAGTGAGTCTTGGATTGGGTTTTGGTGGATGAATAACACTGCGTGCCCACGATTGCCAGGTTTCGACGACTCCTGGTGGTTGACGTGTGTTCATGTCCATATTCAGCCTTTCCGAGTGTAAGTGCGTTGATCATGTGCGTTGCCTTTCAGATCCCTGGTCATTCTTTTATGCATCATGGATACTACTCATGTCATCGCGTACGTTGAACCCATATGATGGATGCGTTTTGAACTCTGTTCGCCCCATATACAGCACGACCTATGTTGCTTATGAATCTAGGTGTGCCTTGTTCTCAGTCGTTTTGTGACCATCTCAACAGTTTCCAGTCTTCATAACTTTTACCAGACTCAACTGCTCCTGAATCCAATATTGGCCTACACGATATCAACGCTTACTCTCTCAACCTCTGCATTTGCGGTCCACGTTTTCCTTACATATCGGTGTGTACCAGTTGGTCTCCAGGCATTTATTTCCACGATCACTTACATTAGTGATATAGAATCTACCACCTTACAGCTCGTAACAAGCTAGTGACGGTGTTCGCGGCTACGCTTAGCCTTGCGTCTTGGGCCGTTGGAATCATCGTTACGACAAAGTTGAGTCAAATGGGAACGTATGTGCACCATCGTTGTTATAAAACTCAAAGAAGGGTTTTTGATCATCTTTCAAACCACAGAATGTCCAAAGCCGCTTCAATCAAACTTCTACTGACCCTCTGGTTATCCTTTGAGTCCCTAGTGGATTTCTCTATAGCGAGTTCAGTATATTCAGGACCTTGATTGTTTACGGCACACTTACTCCTTTTCAGTCACACTCATATTCCTACTCATGCGATCGCGAAGCGGTGTTTCTCGAACTGATTCAGTCGTGTACCGTCTCGTCCGCGCAGTGATTCAAACCGGCAAGTAGTCGCACCTTGTGAAGTATATACTCTATTCATCACTTTACATGATAGGTTTCTGTGCAGCGATATTCACACTGACCTCCCTCATTTTGTTTTTGAGGTTCCCGTCTTCCCAGTTTTATGCAATCCTTGGACTTGCGGCTGGTCGGGTGTATAGTGCAGTTAGTGATTTTTTATCCGCATCATCTTTTTAAGCCTAACGTTGAAATTCTGTCTACCAGTGTGCAATGGATACACTCCTTGTGCGCGTCAGTCTGAGGCAGCAGATCTCAGCCGGCAGGGTAGGGGGTCCAGTGTCCTTGCTATTCAAATTCTGAACACCTTGATACATAGTCCCTTTCAAGCGTGATTTGCCAACTCGAAAATATTCAAACGCGCCGCTCCTCTATTTTTTCTCCGCCCTTTTGTATCCATTTTTTCCAATCGAGGGTCTTTTTCTCCTTGTCGTAATCGTGATCAAGGTTCTTGAATGGAAATCGCTCTGATGACTGGTATTCTTGCTGGCTTCCTTCAGAGATGTGTGTATTCCAGACAGGACAAAAAATGTAAGGAACGCTCGCCTCGAGCCGCATGTATGCCGCCAATATCACCATCTAGGGAAATTCTGGGGGAAATCAAAAAGTAGAGAGCGGACTGCACAGTATAGATTGTGGAACAATTTGGAATGAGGAAGTGTTGGTGTCCCTGCAGCGCCCCTGATAGTTTTCTCAGGTACACAAATCTTCGGCATTGAATTTGCTTCCTCTGACGGTTCCCCGTTCGGAAGGTAAGTATGTGTTCATACTATATATCAGATTTGTCTCTGCAGGCACTGCCGCTTCGTCCTCTTCGAATTCCTTTTGGGATCGCTGCGCGTAGGAGTGCTATACTTCTACGTCCTTCAACGCTGACTCTTTAACGGGAACCTGGGCCCTTCCCTTACCTTGGATACCTCTTCCAGCTACGTAGGCTTTTCGCACTGTGCAGTGTTCAACATGGTTGACGAAAACGTATCTACCATCGGTGAGTGGACTTCCTGGCCCTCTACATCCACACGCCCATATTTCAACAGGCTTCCCCCTCCTGGGTGTGTTTTGTAAGTCCGAATCTTTCAATGCATGCATTTCATCCACCCTTGACAACTTCCATTCAGTCAACACCTACCTATACGGCATCCTTTTCTTCCAATACGCTTCCTATCTTTGCAATGGTGTGCATTTTCCCCTCTTCAATTCACCTGTCTGAATCTTTGTAGAGTTTAGCGACTCGTATTGGATACGGTCCTTGGTACTCGTCCTCTTAACCATGGATACATTGCACACTGCTTCGTACGTATGACACAGCCAATTTGTTTCATCCCCGTGTCACTCACATAGCTTCAGCCTAATATACATGGCTTGGTTTTACGCGTGAGCTTTTCTCTTCCTGCTTCATTTTTCAATCTGATTATGAGCATAAACCAGGGTCGAGAATTACCTGAACCCAAGTATATTCACTGGTAGGTCTTTTACAGGTGTCTAGCTAGCCTTTCTTTCTCCCGCATTCCTCTTCACAAAGCCATGACTGAGACTTTATTCTTTCCAGAACAACTTCTATGGCCCTACCCACTCTCCATCATTATCGTCTCCCTCACTGCTCTATGCGCTCATATATTCCTAGGGTACAGGTATGTCCTCCGTCCTTCCCTCAAGTCAGTTCTTTCGCACGTCACTCTTACCTTTCCTGTCTCTTCCATCGTTCAGAATCTCCTACCTCCTATCAACCCGCAAATTGCAATCCGACCATGCATATCCCCATCTCTCGGAACTTCTTTGGCCTCCATCAACAAAGTTGGTCGCAAATTGGAATTGGATATACATCTCGATCCTCGTCATATCGACTGTGGCATTCACGCTAGGCATGGCGGGTGGTGTTAGGCTCCTGTTCGTGGGGAATAATGTTAAATCTTTCAATTTGTTCGTTATGTTCTTTCTTTGTGGAAACGTCTTGGAGTGAGTAATGTCTGTCAGCAGTCGCCATGTTACGGTGACAGCGTGGATGGCTTTGGGGATGGGGATTGATGTTGTTGTGGCTGGTATGTACTAGTCCGATGCCTAGCATTCTCGCCCGAACTGACTTTCCGCCATAAATAAGCATTTATGATCTCCCTCTTCGTACGAACGCAGGCTACACAGTTTCGAAGGAACGACATGACTGGTATGAGATTATTGAGGAAAGGCGTGCAAACAGGTGTGTATGACTCAGAGCCTCAATATAAAGAGAGCGAGAGTTGACCAACAACTTTCCAATGGCCGGAAAATAGGTTTTTGTACAGCACTTCTCGCCCTACTTTGTACGATCCTTTACTTGAAAGAACCCCGAGCTTTACCCATGGCTCTTTTCCCCATTGGGCGTGTATATTCAACTGTACGCCACCTTTGTTTAATCACGGGCACTGCGGATGCGTGGAGTTAACAATCTATTACAGACAATTATGGATACACTTGTTGTAAGACGGGAGATTAGAAAACCTGACGGGGAGGTGCGTACAAAGGATTGTCTACATATCTCTACTGAGCATCAACACCATCACTCATCTCTAGTTAATCTCCACAAACATCTGGAGTGTCGCTGACCGCGACAAAACCACGCTCGACGCTGACTTGGAAGATGTGGGCCAATCCGCAGGGAACGCTGCCAGCGCACATGCAATACAATTGCATATCCGAACAGAAGTATGGAGCAATGCAAGACCTAATCCAATGAGGGAGGAGGGAAATTGGAGTGGGAGGAGTAGTGCGGAGGGGAGCGTGAGTGTGAACGGTGGACTGAGTGCGACGAGTCCGTCGTCTGGGTGTACTACAGAGTCAGATGTGGTGTTTTCAAAGTCTGTCTGGGGACATACCAGAGGGGAAAATGAGAAAGGGAAATAGGAATTGCATTTGTAGTGCTGCTTGACATGGACTTACGTATGACACGCTACGACACGGACTTGATACATATATATCTTGACGAGTAGGATT
Source organism: Arthromyces matolae (assembly GCA_018855395.1). Taxonomy (NCBI): domain Eukaryota; kingdom Fungi; phylum Basidiomycota; class Agaricomycetes; order Agaricales; family Lyophyllaceae; genus Arthromyces; species Arthromyces matolae. Next base: position 63,721 of record JABAJW010008964.1, on the reverse strand, counting down.
GGCAGGATCTTTACGCTGTGCGTCAAAGATGGGCGATAGTACATACATACCAAGCTGTTAAACAACGGTATGAAGGGCTAGTGATGGGTGGATCATCTTTGCGGATTGTCGAGACGATTGCGTGTCAAAGTTTGAAGGCTCTGAGACCCAGAATAATGACAAGGCCGTCATGGTGTCAACCCAACAAGATGATGACACAAAACATACTTTTCAGCTCTTCAGACTTCCTGGCTGGGCAACCGAGGCAAATTCATCGCACAACTTGACGGCTCGAACTTTAAACCACTTCATTGCTTCTTAAGTGGTTGCGAGCTTCTCACCATAGGGCCAATGAGATGAATCGTGATGAAAGGCCGCGTTGGAGGATGGGATTTGGTGGATCTGCCTGCATCTGTATCTTCCCAGTCGTAAATTTCAGAGAAAAAATCAATATATACGCAATTGTGAGGAATGTATGACAGCATCGAGAGCATGAAGTCATCCAAGAGTCATCAGCCCTACCGTAGTAGGTGTGTACCGTACCCACCGCCATCCTTGACCTGGGACGCCTAATAGAATGACCAAGACAATACGACTCGTCGAAGCTAGCTTATGGGCCAGTCATGGACGGCAGAGATGAGATCCATGTGGATAGTCCATGATGACGGATGGTCATTCGTTCGTGTTGAACGTCGGCAGCGTGAGTGACAAGGTCACACTTATCTTTGAACATCTCTCATCACCTGTGGAATCTGGATCTTCTCATTGCGATATCGTGCGTTCTCTGAGTCCCTTGTGACTACTCAGGACTACCCAATAGGACTTTCTTCATATGTTCTCCCGCCCTTCCAGAACAAGTAAACCACAACTCATCTTCAAGTTCGACACCTGGCAGGGTCAACAGACTCAATTTTGAATGGCTTCCGACCTCTGCAGGTTTATCTTTGATTACTGACTTGCTCAGTGGCACGGGCACAAAAGATACAAGAAAGAATGGCATCACATCGGTGGCAAAGGAAGAGCCGCCACTTTTCAATTGTAGAATTGTGGCGCTTCGCTTCATTTCAGCTCGCTGTGTTGATTATGCTTTTGCTCTCAGGCCCGACCTTCCGATCCCTTGGGCCTTAGCTGTTCAGTAGCAATCACAGGGTCGGTATCTCGAATCCTCGATGCTTTTGAAGTGTTCATTGCTCTGCCTTGCTTCTCAGATGAACGTGAACAGTGGCAATAATCTTCCCTCCTTGTTTATAAATTCTTCATGTCCAGCTGTTCATGTTGATCTAATTCTCAGGGAGCTTTTTTGCTCACGCCCCTCCGCCCACAATACATGTCGACAACGTCGAACAAGCCAGCCCACAGTTGATTGCAGGTGTAGTGTTTGTTTCATTTCGAGCCAGCTCGCCCCCAATACAATTGTCTCTGTTCCTTCCGAATACAATTACAAGGATGGATCAACAACGTGGTCTTTGTTCATTGTCTATTATTCCATCTTCGTGACGACAACTACATATTTTCCCCGGCAATTTCTCGAATTAACAAGTGCATACTTGTACTTATGAATCACTGAACAGGTGGGTAGCTACATAGCTCATGTTCATTGCCCCTTTTCTGTTCTGTTCCTATACACGTTTCTCTATCTTTTTTCTTCTCTAGTCGTCCTTGCTTTCTTCAGATTCTCTCACCCCTTCTTTTGTCACCTGAGGTATCTTCAACTTGTCTTCTACCTTACTGAGTACAATGGAGGTTGACGCAAACAGCCACAAACGGGCCTGTCCCTTTAATTCCGTTCACCGACGCCCACTCCCAGCCACTCCCTGAGTGCTGTCCCAGGTTTATCCCCATCTACTTCCTGAACTCGTGGTGCCCCTCTTTCGCCTACCGAATTTGCCTGTGGTTCCTTTTCATCAGACGTCCTTCGGAATACCGGAGCCTGGCCGGAGCTATTGCGACGATGCGAGCGTGATGCGACCCAATCAAACCCAGATTAAATTGGGGTTCTTTAACGGAAGGAAAGACTTCCAAGAAATTCTCCCATTCCTCCTCATCACGCGCCCTGGACTGGATCCGCTTTCTTTCTTCTTTTAATCGAATGTTTGTCTTTCTGAATCTCCTTAGATCTTCAACTTGTTGCACATGTCGTTTGCTTCCATTCTTGCTCCGATATGCCGTGATTCTGCATTAAATTACTAGACATTCACATGTGCTTTGGCTCTGTCTTCAACTCTATGTACGTATAAATAACAATTGTGTCGTGGAAGTATACGTTCCAGCTCATGCTTTTGTTGTTTTCCCCGGTGATTTCCAAATTTGCTTCCGTTCATCACACCTTT
>JABAJW010008964.1:48123-61304 GCA_018855395.1 Arthromyces matolae | reverse complement strand
CTCTAGATATCTCGATCTCTATAAGCTTTGTATTAGTCCGGTCAATCCCAACTCAAGCCAACGTTCTCGTAAACATTCCATATCTTGCAGATGGAAGACAAAGAGAAGGAGCTCAAGGCTGTTCTATCCCTCTTCCCTTCTTCCTTTCAGCCAACAGGGGGTTTTCCCTCTTTCCTCCGACTCGCATACGATATGACAGGACATGACATGTCAGGCCCTTGATTGATCCTGCCACCTCGGGGTTCATCTCATCATCTGGAGCAGATCTTGTCAATTGCCTATCACATACAGATCAGCACACAGTCTTGCACAGAGTCTTGCCTCTTTTGTTTCCCCTGCTCGTTTTACTGACTGGGTTGCTTCATCTCCCATCGCGCTCTTTATTCAATCCGCTTCTGTTCCTGATCTTGTATGCCACAAGGAATGAAAAGGTTTTAGGTGTCGAAACGGGGGGCGAAAACGGCGGCGGCGATGCCTTAAACAGCCTCTGAATTGAAATTGTCTTGGGCACTTAGCCTCTGGTTTGCGTTCCTCCTTTCACAGTACAAACCAATCCTGTATATGGCGCTATCCCTCGAGTTATTTTGGATCTGAATCAAGTGACCAAACCTGTCTCCCTTCCTCGTGATCGCAATGCTACCATGATCTTTAAGTTCTCGCCGCACCCCGGCCGCCCTCCAGCTCATTTCGTTTCATTTGTTTTTTTTCATTACTCTTCATTCTTTTTTCAGGAAAAACCGCGCTCCGATTCCAAATATGTCTTGTCCTTTTCATGGGCACGCACTGCTTTTGCTCTTTGTTTGTACGCCACTATAATTGGGTGGGATTTAGGTGCTCTATTGGGTCATGTCTGGGCCGAGTACTATTGAACGTTTCCCCCCCGTTGCGGGTGCTGTGTTATCTCCTTACATCTAAAGACTCTCTGAAAGAACGTAAGCCCTTCATACCCTCCTTCCATTCTTTGCCTGCTTCTTTCCACATAGTTGCCTACGATCCATAATTCTGCTATAACAATCAGTATACTAATCACCATCATCGCCATCGCATCGCCATCCATCTCTGCCTAGTCCGGCAAACACTTCTACCCCAGTGTTCCCTTCGTCAAATTAGCGGCTTCCCATTGCGAGCAAATTGCGAGCTGATTATTCGCCCTCTCCTTCTGGGGACTTTCATGCCGTTTTCCTTTCTTTCTTTGGTTCCAGCATATGTAGAAATCGAAGCACCGCCTATAGTACTCCACCGCTCCACCACTGACAGGATCTTTCTTCCCTCTTCGCCCTCTTCCTAGAGAGGTTATTCGCTCCCATCAAAATTTCTTACACCTACGGCAACTATGATCAATTGCGGTATGGCCCAACGTGCGCCGTGCCCTTCAGTCACAACACAATTCGCAACGCATTTCTTTGGACGTTCTGTTCCAGTTTAGGTATCTCACATCCTGACCTCCGGAAATTAGCCTCTGAACATCAGCTCAGCTGGATCTTCGGATTGCCCTTGACCATCCCAGGACCATCTACTTACCTTTTCCTCATGTTTCCGGATTTTCGAGCCGATATTGACAACCTGATTCCATATTCATTTATCTGGTTTTTAGCACACTTCATTTTGGTTTCTTCATAATTATAGCATATGGAGTGCACCTGTGACCATATGTAGCTATATCAGTGTTCAAGTAGTTCAATTAGTCCCCACTCGAGTCCTCCTGGAGAAAATTAGATTTCCATGATTCAAGTCTTATTCCCTAAATAACACAGGCCCGCAAGCCCGCCGCGTAACCCAGATTCCCAACGTCACTTGCTTCTCTAAAATATAGAATTCAATGCAGTTCCAGATCTACTTACTTTGCGGCAGAGAACTATATGCGTAAAATGAACCAGTGATATTCATATCTATGTCCACCTCATGAGGAGTCTGCAGTCTGGAAACGGAGGAAACATACTTCCTTGAGCTCACTTTCAAACACTCCCATGGCAATCTCCTAGATCTACTACGTACGGTTCACTCCGTCACATTAGCGCGCGGACTGGTTAGCTTGAGAGATGCTGTCAATGGAACGATCCATCAATAGAAGCCCCCCAAGAGCTAAGATTTCTCTGTTTCATCCAAAACTGCGCTCGTATCAGCGACTCTGCTCCCCGAAGAGCGTCATGATGAGTCTGAGGTCGAAAACCTTCACTACCAGTGGGCAGGTTTTGATAAATGATGCAGGTACTGTTCGAAGATTAAATAGTCAGGAAACTCGCGAAAAGTACTGCTCCCCGCAGTAATTAATAATATTAGGGAGGCTCACGCAAAATTCCTCTAAACACGTTTCTCATGATCATTTCAGAATCACATCAGACAAATGGATCTCATCACCTGCACAACCGTGATACTTCTCGCGGTAGCGAACGCCAATAGACAGCTCGACAGAGGTGGGGGCTCAGTTTACTCCTTCTATCAGGCTCCACCGCGTTCAGGAATTGACGGTCGCGAAGGAAGTCTGCCTCGTCAGGTGTGATGAATCACAACCCCAGTCTCAGTGAGATTCAGAAGATCAAGAGGATAACTTGAAGGAAGTTGACGATGTGCCAGCTGTGACGAAAGCTTATACAAACGGCACTGAAGGGGAGGAAGAAACACCTCGTGATGTCATTCATGAGAGCGCACAACAGGTTGAACATTTCACATATGCAGGGCAGGTCAGAAAAGACGTTCGCGATCCAAAGAATTCCTACCAAGTTTAGTATGGGTTTGCAGTGAGCTAAATCTAAAATAACATATGTTACCGGCAGGAAGCATAAACGGGCTCCCATTGTGGAGCCGGGAAACTTGCAATATAAGATTTGGATTAGCGCTCATTCCGAGGATGTCATGTCAGTGTCAGAGTCTCACTGTAGACATTCGACGTTATCTGTCAAAAACATGGTATCACGATCGAACCACGATCGAGTATGTTTGGCAGGCACTGTGCGCGTTGATGACGACGAAGCTTGGAATGAGTCACACCAATTTTCATGCGATACTTATTTATTCACATTGTCAGTGAATAGGGGTGAGCAACGGAAAACTTTCGTTCTCTGACCTCGACCATGAGCCGTTAGCGCATCACATGATAATTGAAAAGGTTGCAGTGTTGTCCGAGGGATATATGTACTGCTGCGGATCGATGTCGAGGTCCAGCACAAGGATGAGGGTCGCTCGAGGAAAAGCTGTCACGCTAACTTCAGTTTGTCGGCCTTGGCAATGACAACGCTAACCTCATCGTCCCTTGCGTCTCGTGAATGTGTTGTTCGAGGCAGCTCGAATCCGTCAAATCTGTTCTCTGGGGAGGTAATAGGTCGTCCGGCTTTATGATAGGAGAATCGAAAAATTTCGAGAGTGACAGTAAGCGATATCTAAGCGGATCGCTTACCTCTGGGATGGTTCGTTTCTTCATCCTCCTGAGTTAGTGTGGCTCGTCACTCAGCTCGCAAAAAGAAACACGAGATTATGGACATCTGATCTCGAAACGCTGATATGGATGGAGATGGATGGATGAATTTATGTTTGATCTTTCCGTGGATTTATATTACATCCGCATTGCGAGTTGGTTGATGTCGGGTCGATTTTAAGTAGCCTGACACACTGTTGCTTCTGAATCAGTATTTGCAAAGAGAAGGGGACGATGATTATCTCGTGTAATAACTGCCTGCAGCAAGCCCAATTTGATTATGCAGAATATGTCACTAAAAGGCTCTTGTGTCATTAGGTTGTCATCGAGAGAGTTCAATTTATTAGGCCTGCGGGGATGCTTGAACAGGGGCCCAATGACGGGCCCAAAAGGGATAGACGAGAATGGTGCCCCCCCGCACGAATCAATGCAAGGGGACACATCGGCTCTCATCAGTAAATGTATGGAGAATTTTCGTCTGATTTCAGACTCTCGCAACGACTCACCAAGTGTGGGGCCGTTTGAGGACAACTGCATCTTGTATGTAGTCCTGAGCGTTGCGAGAAAACGTAAATTGGATCAAATTCAAGTTCAACTTTCTCATCTAGCCATGTGAATTCCTCGTGACTTCGAATTCGTAGCTGTTCCCCTCCATTTCCCCCCTCTTTCCCACTTCTCCAACCTGTTCGAGATCACCTAATTTCGTCAGTATTGTGGCTAATCATCGCTATCTCTTCGGAGAGAGAACCTGTGTTTTTTTTTTTCGTCCGCATTCACAGCGACCGAGCTCTACGTGACTGATCTCTTGAAATCCGCGAACCTACTTAGTGGAGTAAAAGCTTGCGCTTAAGTTTCCTGAACCCGATGACCGCACTCAATGCAACTTGTGGCAAGAGATGCTCAGTCCGTTGGATCCCATTGACCAGATGATGATGATTTTGTGATGGTTAGGTTTGTTCACAAAACCATTCTACCCTGGCTCATCAAGGAGATCTCCGTAAGATTAATCCTTTTTCGACGCCCCTGACTCTGTCCTCATTGCTCAATGCTAACTTGAGATTGGGTTCAGATCAAGGAGGACAATTGGTTTTTACCTCCGTTTCAACCGCTTCACATCCACGGTTTACCCAGGAAGGCTGTACGAGAACCGTTATGTTACTTGTTCTTTATCAATGTTCTGACCAGGCAGGCAGTATACTAGGAGGGGTTTTTACAGCACACGACGTTCTCTAACCCACTTGATTGTTCTGACATCGGTGGTGTTTCTGATGACATTCCTCGCCGGCGGCGGTGTCAGCCATTAAGGTGCAAACCCTGTGTTGGATTTACTTCCGTGAAGACATTCGTTAGCGTGCTTTCTGATCTATGATCTATCAAATTTCTGACGGCGGCATTGAATCCTTCACATACCTTGCCGTTATACCGTTATAGGTGTGGTCTCTGCCTCGTTCTTCGGCGGAACACCTCTTCTCAAGTGACTGGCGTTTATCAAAGCAATCAATCTTCCAAGGACTATCAGACTCTTCATCATTAACACTCAAGCAATCATAATCTCCATACGCGCGCACTTACATGAACGCAGGCGACTCTTTCTAGCACTCTTCCTGGGCACGAGTACCGCTGCCTTGTGATAGCTAACCTGCATATCCTGGCTCGTCGGCACCTCCTGTTCACGTCCAAGAATCGCGAGATTGATAGTATACTCTCCGACTCGTGCTCGCGGTGTAGAATATACGTACAACGAATGTCCGAGTCGCCAATGGCTTCCTTAATTTGCTCCAAAGAAAGCTATTCTCATAGGGAATGACCTCGGTTGGATCGGCCCTTGCATTCGTCTGCCGCAACCCTTCGTTCTCGTTCCCGTGTGCGATTCATTCTGCGTCATCCATCGTCATCCATCGTGGTATCTTCGGTCCATCATCGCGAACATCCGCAGGAGGTTATTTCGATCCATAGCTCTGGACTGGCCTGCATCGCCTTCTTGCAAGCTTATGCATATCACGATAATCATAATATCCCTTGAAAGGGAGAGGGGCTCCAATTGTGCTCCAACTTAACATTACGGCACATACACCCCCGTACAAAAGTTCATGATCATCATCATCGAATTACAATGCAATTCATTTCGTCGTAAGTAGCAATTAAAGGACTTCTACTGCTTACTAGGATTTATTGGGTGGCAAACAACCAAAGACACACCACAGCCTTCCGTTCCGCATCACAATTTATCCATAACTGTGCTTGCTCGCATGCGTTTCAAAGTTAGAATACGGGTACTACTACGGTTCTATGCTTACTCTGCGTTCCGCGCGTCCTTTTGACTTATCAGGGCTAACATCGAATCCTCGTCCCCTCGAATTACATGTGCAACGAATACGAATAGTTAGCGGTAAGGTTATAAGATCCCCGCAAAAAAAAACGCAAAACTTTCTCGCCACATCGATATTGGACGGTCGTCGCTCAGCCGGTCAGAAGCACGACAAAAAAAATACTTAACCGTCCTTGGTCGGGAGTGATAAAGCCCGGGTAACCCGCCCGTCCGTAATCCAATCCGTAATCAGTAAAAAGTTGCATTTATCACAGGTCCCTACCTACTGCCAGTGGTGCGGCGGATCAGCTCATCAGAGTATGGAAGTAGCATTACGAAACACGGGGAGGGCCCTTTTCCTTTTTGACGCCGCCACACGACGCGATTTTTATTGATCTTAGACGGAACTATAGAGGTATACCTATAGCTATAGCTCCAGCCAGGTCCGCGATCCCAGTTCACATCTTGTAAATTCCTGGCTCGATGTATACTAGCACATGGTATATGCATATAGCTTGGTGTATGAGCGCTGATCATGGTCATGCATCGGATTTTATTACCATACTCAGGGGAAGTAGGGCTGGGTAGGGGTTCGAAGCACTCAGAGGTCTTGAAGGGGAAAAATTGATAATTAGCATAGAGGAACCGTGAATGCGCATATGAAATCGCATACATGTGGTCTGTGTTGTGGGACCTGGCTAGTTACAAGGCACGAATATGGAGAAAGGAAGGAAATAGCGGAAGGTCTGGAAGTTGAATCGTAACGGTATACTGCCCTTCTCTTTCTAGAGTCGTGAGGAGGCGCCCTACGGCAGCGAGAGAAAAAATGAACGCAAAGAATGCATGTGCGGGTGTATTCCATTTCACGGATTGGATTGAAGAGAAATTCTAGAGATGGAAATCAGATTTGATCTGTTTTAAGCGAAAAGTTCTAGGCATTTTGGTGAGTCATTTCCTGTCGTTTTCCCTGCGTTCCCTGAACACGACTCGGAGCCATTTGAAATCTGTGCACACGGATAGAGAGAGGGAGAGATGGAAAATACATATTATTAATTGTTAACTTTTTCGGTACGTGGGGCGTATAGCAACACAAACACAGCTATGTAGATAGACAAGAAGAGAGAGGGGAAAAAGTCCAAAGGACAGTCAGGACAGGATATTCAGCGGAGCACTTTCGTAGCGTGACAACAATCTAGAAAACAACGACTCCATGGCCCCGTACCAGCAGTGGTTTCCACCGAAGGGGGATAAAACAAAGGCGACAATGAGGAGTGGCTGTGAGCACCGGCGACTGAATAGATAGGCGACGCGGTGGATGGATGGGGGTTGTACGGCTATACGCGGGGGTGTGGGTGTGATGATATGTTGCATGAGTGGTATGCTTGCGGAGGTGTGGTATGGGGTTAAACAAACAATGACGGGATTGACAACAAAAAAAGGAAAGGAGTAAACAAGCGGACGGAAAGGAAAAATGGAAGGGAATAATAAGCGAGAGGAGGGAAAATGGCTTAAGTCCAATGATAACAAAACGATTAGTCCTTTTTTGGATCAATAATGAGCGTTACATTGTCGTTGAGATGAGGAGCGTTGCAAGCGCATCAAAGGTGTCGTTATGCCGAAAGAGAGAGAGAGAGAGAGAGATGGATGTGAGGGGGGGAAGTGAATGGTTGGTAGGGGAGGGAAGCTAAATCAAGCCGACACACGTTTCAACAAGGCGAGCGCTCTATTGAGGGGTCACGTATCCTGAGCCAGGAGCTGACCCCGAATGAGAATGGCCGTCATTGAAGTATCCTTCAGGCTGACCAGCCGGGGGCATACGGGGGCTATGGTTATGGTTATATGATGGGTATACATTTGTTGGCTGTTGGGAAGAGTGTTGGGAGCCGAAAGGCGGGGCAGAGAGCGGGACGTCCGAGGACATGTAATGATGAGAAGAAGGAGCGGTGGGACCCGCGGAATGTGGACCCTGGCCTCCAGGAGAATACATCCCCATGTGGTGGCGCTGGTTATACTCCATCCCACTTGCTGGACCAAGTGTGGGAGGGCGCATCATGGGAAGGCTGCCTAGCATGCTGCGAGTAGAAGTCCCGTATTCGGAGTGGTGTCCGGGACCGGGCATGGATTGTAACGTCATAGGATGATAGAGTTGAAGACTTTCGGCCGTAGACATGGAAGTTCGTCGACCGTTGTGATCGAGGAGACCCGAGAGTGAGGCGCTACGACCGTTAGGGGGGAAAGGGGCGGTAGTCGTCGGACCAGAGGCGGCGCGATGCGCGGGAGCAAGGATACGACGGCGAGCCTAAAGAGATTAATGAGCACGACGTCAAAATCGGATAAATTAAATTAAGAAGGGCGAAGGAAAAAAAACTCACGTTGATCATCCAGTTGGAGACCTGGCTCATGGAGAGACCAGTGGCGTGGCAAAGCTGTTTCTTTTCCTCTTCGCTGGGGTATGGATGGTCAGAGTGACGATGAAGCCAAGCCTTGAGGTAGTCGGTGGTCTCCTTTGGTAGCTTGCCTCGTTTACGTTGGGGACGATCGACGAGGGTAGAGCTAGGGACAGCCTGTGGGGAGCGAGAGGGGGAGTTGGAGACGGCGATAGGGGGAGCAGCAGAGGGCATTGGTGGGGAGTAAGAGTTAGGATTTGCGGCAGGGAGAACGAAATCGTTGTTATTGGGGAAAGACCACTCGCTCTTTATTCCAGAAAGAGACCTGCGATCCTGACCCGAGATGCGAGCCGAACCTGCAAACATCTGTGCCTGGGACATGGGAGCGCTAAAGGAAGCATGTCGTACACCATTGTGATCTTCGTATTTCACAGGCGGACTGGTTAATTGTCCCGGAGTTGAACTTGGCCGAACAATACCCGATGCGGAGGTGCTCCAGCCCTCACTGTCAGTGTAAGGGGAAACTGCAGAGGGACGCTGGTAGTCAGTGGATGGGGAACCAAAAGAAAAAGCGCTAGAAGGGGTAGTTCCGTTTGAAAGACCAGAGTTTGGGTATGGAGAATCATAAGAGCCAGGAGGAACGCCAAAGTTTGTATCAAGACGAGGTCGACCATTAGAAGAATTATTATTTTTATCGTTGGCCAAATCAGCGTCTGTTGGAGGGAAGGTGTATGAGGAGAGATTTGAAGGCTGGTTTACAGGAGAATACGTCTGACGGAGTGCAGAGTTATTTGTAGGATATGGAGCGTGGCGTGAAGAGCGAGATTCAGATTGAAGAGTTGGAAGAGAAGCACGTCGACCATCGCCGCGGTAAGAGTCCTCAAAAGTGGTGAAAATGGAAGGTAATTGAACTTTTGACTGGTCAACTAGGGGACCATCGTCTGGATCGTTTCGTTGTTTTTTTGGGTCAGGGCTATCTGAAGGAGTTAAAGGACGTTTCTCTCCGCGAGATAAATTTGAAGAATCTGTGTCTGTCGTTGAAGCAGCTGAAGTGGACATTCGTCTAGAGTTGTAATCCAATTCTGGGTCGATGGGACTGTTTGAAAAAGGATGAGATGAAGAAGAAAAAAAAAAGGTCGACATACATGACAGAATAATCGTTTTTATTGTCGCTACTGAGAGAATATTGAAGCTGAGCGACGTTGAAAGAGTTTAACTGAGGATGGTCGACAACAACAGGCATTTGAGGACGGGGATGGGAATAAACTTTGTAACAGCCGGGCAACGTTTTAAGGAGAATTGAAAATAAAGAAAAGATCTACATCTAAGGTACATACAGATCTGAACCAGTTCAGTTCCAAACTTGGTTTAATTTGATCATCAGGTACCACTCCGTGCTTATCTACGCAAATCGTGATCTCTTCAACCTCGACAACTCTTCTACTTTCGTCCGTTCCTTTTCCGTCACTACCACCCCATCTAGTGAAAAAAGTTTGCCACATGCTGACATCAACAGACCTCGGTATCTCAACCGCCCGAGGTACCATTCATCCGGCAAGTCCCGTCGAAATTTCTTGTCCAGTTCCATGTTTCCAGTCGGTTCCAATGCTCCTGCTGCATCTTTCACTAGTACTGGTAGATACATACCAAGTGTACATGGATTCATCCTTCAAATTCATTTAGTAACGCCTCCTCACACACACACACACACTCCTACACATACCTAAAATCAAGCATCTCCACATCAGGCAATCGCTCTCCAAGACGGATCAACTGTTTCGTGCTCTTCAAACGAGACCCAATAACACTCAATTTCTTCAATCTCTTCAATCCCTCCAACGGTCCAAGATCTTCAAGAAAATTGTAATTGAGGTTCAAAATTCGCAAGTTCGGAACCAGTCGCGCCATATCATCGGGTAGCTCAGTCAGCCGACACCCTGCGACTTCCAAGTAATGAAGATTATAACAAGCTTCATTGATGAATCCACCGTTCAGGGGATTACCTATATCACCGTCACTTTTTTTCGTCTACGATATCATCCAAGGCAGCGAAAACGTACCAGAGAGGTACAAACGCTTCACATCGCGAACATCGCGGGTCAACAAGTTTCTACAAAGAAAAAGAAAACTATCGTTAGCATCTGATCATCAAACACGAAGAGAAAAAGCTTCTTTGCTTACAATCCCCGCCCACTTTGATATCGCAGGCTCACATTTTCCAATTTTGTCAAGGCCTCCACCTTTACGAGACGAGTTATCCTGTTATTATCCGCATAAAGCGTGCGAATGTTGGCCAATAACCCTACACGGAGCTCATCAAGCTGATTACCAGTGGCACGGAGTACCCGTAACTTGGGCATTGGCCCATTCAGTTCCAGCTGCCCGACCTCATTGTTATCTGTTTTCAAAAAAACACAATCAAGATCTGACAAGAAGGGAACCAACACACGTACCTATATCCAAAGATACAAGCGCTTGCAATCTGCTCAATCCAACAATCTTGTTTAATTTGTTCTGCCGAACGTTCAACACTTCCAGTCGGGTCCTGAGAACATATAAGTCCTTTTCGTCTTCCTGGCCCCTTCCCCCCTCGCCCTCCCACATGATCGGACGCGGTCAATGTGGGAAGACGAAGAAAATAGAGAAACACAGCACCCTAGTACGTACCATCTAGTCTGATTGAGGTCAAGCATTCGAATGGAGTTTCCCTCCAAACTAAGTTTCATAAGTCCATCCATGCGCTCCAGTCCCTCCACACTGCTGATCATGTTCCCGTCGGCTCTGAGCTCCCTGAGATGTCGTAAACATGCAAGTTCTACAAACAAGGTTAAAAGGCATCAGTGCTCCCGCAACGCGGAAAAAGTGTGAGCCACACATATTACGATAAGGTAATATGCAGGCTAACGATAAAAAGTAATCAATTACCCACGTTTGAGAGACTCTACTTCGTTTTGGCTGATGTCTAGATTCTCAAGATTCAATAGGTGGCTGTATGATGTTAGTCCTGTGAGACTAGGGGTTGAAATATCCATAAGTAAAGAGATCATCAGGGACGTTGAGGAATTTCACCTACCTATTTGATGCAACAGCCAAAGTCCGAACTGTGCTAGGTATCCCACTTAGCCACGCCAATTGATTCGCATTCCTAGAAATGAATCCGGCGTTGCTTTTAGTACCGGCGGTATTAACAGACTTGTGGCAACGTACAGTTTAAGCGAGTCAAGACGAGGCAAAAACTCTTTCAGACGCGCTACGCTCTCTAGTCTCTTTGAAGACAAGTCGATAGAACCCAGATCGTCCCAGTGTGGCGTGAACGGCTCAACATCCGTGATCACTTCCACAAGGCGATCATGAGACACCGCAAATGAACATTCAGTTAGGAATGTCGCGTTCCCATTGAAATTCTTGCTATTGCCATCACCTGCCTTGGAGTGTCGATGCGTCCGTGACCTTGAGAATACGCGCCTCGAGGACCCCGCGGGGCTCAGGGACGCAAGTGCCTGTGTTTCTCCACGGCACGAGCTTTCTTGACTGGGAGAAAAGTCTTCGGTATCTATAGAAAGGTGGGGGAAACAAAAGTCTGGGTCAGTACATGGGGAACAGTAATCGAAAAACACGAACCGTCATCGACCAAAGCTTCCATCAGTTGAGCAATTCGCTTCGACCGTGCAGACTGAACGATCACACTTGTGCTTCCCAGGTTAGATTCCAAGTCAGCGAGAACATGAGTACCGGCCTCCCCATCCGTAGTCATGCTTTCCCCAAGGCCCCGTATCGGGCCTTCCAATTTACCATCAGAAAAGCTGACCGATCGTCTGTGTCCACGGGGCAAAGGAGTCTGAAGTTTAGACTTCAAGGCGGATGATGGTGTGGCGGTACCGCTTTTTAGCGCTGAGCGGATGGCGGGTGTCGTCGATGGTCCTGGCAGCGGGGTACGGAGTGGGGTCGCCGCCACTGCTAATTCGGGAGGTGGGAGAGCAGGATGATTATCAAAGCGAGGACTTGACATGGTGCTAGAGTCCTGGATTTCATCGTAGTTGAAATGTGGAAAGCCCGCCTGAATGTCACCGTCCACAACAACGTCATCTTCGTCGTCCGAATCAGTTGTTGTGTCGTCCTCTAGTGTCTCCACTCCAGTCATAACGTCCACGATGTGGGCAGAAGGATTGTCAGTGGAAAAACTGTTAAGCTCCATCTCCTCCTCGTCATCAACTTCTGATTGCTCTTCGATCCGACTCATTTCAACATGATTTGGTGGTTGGCAATTTGACGAGTCATACAGCATGTCCTTCCCCCGCGATTCGTCTTTCAAGCTCTCGATATCTCCGAAGGGATCCTCACTTGGTTCCTCAGAAAGGGCACGACCACTATGATCCTGGGTGGCCTTCGCCGTGTTTTTGACCCATCGCATCATAGCTTTATCAAAGTACATCCCCTTGTACACTTCAGGTACAGGCGGCATGTCTGTGGGGGCGATAGTACGAATATGCGGCGGGCCTGGATGTTTAACAAACGACGGGACACTGTTTGAGGTCAAGGTCATTCCAGAGGCAGTAGTGCTAGAAGATACAAATCGATTGAGGTCGTCATGCCGTATTGATGATGATGGATAGGCTGGAATAAGTGAAGAAGGAGCAGTGGAGAGAGTAGATGGGGGCCGACTAGATAGAGAAGCTGTACGGGAGGAACTTGTCCGTTGCGTTGATGATGGTTGCGAAGAGTGGAGCGAGCCGTGGGAGCATGACCTCCGGTCATGCAAGGAGAGCCGCGATACATTGGCAGCAAGGTTATCATCGGTGTCTGCTTCCTGCCGGCATAGCTTCCTAGAACTCAATTTGTGGTTCGACGAATTAGACTTCGTGGACTTGATAGAAGAGCTGCCGCGATGGCTAAGCTCACGGCGATTCTCCTTGCCAGCAGCGGAGAGGTTAGCAGTGGAAGATGATGAATTAAATTTGTTGTCGTCGTAGATTGTAGCATATGACGTCTCCGTGTCACCTGAGAAGAGACGTTTTTGCCCTTTCATGTCGTTTTTGATCTGAGCCATCAGCGCCGCTGCCTGTTCTCTGTAACT
>JABAJW010008964.1:29041-40975 GCA_018855395.1 Arthromyces matolae | reverse complement strand
TGTTGCACGTACGTCACCTTTTGGACGGACCTGGATTAAACGGCTGAGATTCACCAGGAATGTTTGGGCCTATGAGCAGTTATTGATGATGAATCCACGAATCGGTATGTACTGGACTTGCTGCAATCGTCAACCACATTTCATGTAAAATGGCGCACAGGCTCTGCATTGACCTTTTCGCAAATGCTATTCATAACCCTCCAAACATTTCCTTCGTTCCTTCTATTTTCAAAGGGCCAATGGATTCCGCAATTGAAGCCGAGACAGGTCCCTCTACTTCAATGGGCATTCCAAGTCGTCGTTCTTCTAACTGGGTCCCTATTAAATAACTGGGCATTCGCCTATAAAGTCCCTTTAACTTTATTAATCGTTTTCCGCTCTGCAGGTATGACTATTTTGATATCTTGAAGGTTTACTTTCTGATCTTCGAACAGGCCTTGCTGTATCGATGCTCTTTGGTATCTTATTCCTGAAGAAGAAATACTCCGTCATGCAAATAGTAAATTTTCCTTCTTCTCTTGCAACTAATATCGTTATTAAATGTAGCCCAATAGATGTCTGTGGTAGCAGTATCCGTGGGCGTCATACTTGCTACCCTTTCCAAACCCAAGGATGCCACTTCAACCAAATCTACTTTCCATTCATCCGAAGATCTGAAGAAATATATGATTGGAGTCACCATGCTCATTACATCGCTGATTCTAACGGCATTTCTCGGTATGCTACAAGAGAAGACCTACAAAAAGTATGGACCATGCTGGAAAGAAGGTGTATTTTATACAGTGCGTCTTGAATTTATTCACCACTGTATCATCTGATCATTTGATTTCGTCCTCCAGCATTTTCTTTCTCTCCCAATGTTTCTATTCCTTATACCCGACATTCGGCAAGGTTACGCCAGCCTCTCGCAAAATACCCGATCCTCTTCTCCCGCCCTCTCATTTCTCATTCTAGGATTGAACCTTGTCTCCCAACTTATCTGCGTCTCGGGCGTTAATCGACTTTCTTCTGTCAGTAAATTCCACTTTCACATTTACACCTTGTACTGATTCGTTTTGCAGCAAGTATCTTCAGTATCGACTAATCTCGTCTTGACCGCAAGAAAAGCGCTAAGCCTATGTATTAGTGTTTGGTGGTTTGACAATGGCTGGAACGCTCAAATGGGAGTTGGCGCAATGATGGTCTTCTTTGGAAGCGCCGCCTTTTCTATGGCGACTAATGTGAAAGATAAGAAGGAATGAATATTACACTGACAGTTAGATTCTGAAACTACATCTACCTACAACTGCCCAGAGATTTTGCGTCCGATGATAATTTAATTGCGCCACGGATATTATATTTAAACTCGGCGCAATTGGCGTAACTGATCGAAATGAGTACTACCGACGTTCCAGATATCGTTAGAATCATTCTCGTACTGGAGAGCACATCAGCTTATATGCTTGGCCAAGATCGGGTATGGTTATCTTACTTTATATTCGTTGAAATTCAGGGAGTCTTTATCTTTTCTCCTGAGAGTATGCCTCACTAATAACGTGTCCATGAGAGTCTGATGGGAGGAACATTAGTTGCTGGACTTGAATGCCTTCGAGATGCACGAACACTGGTGTATATGCGGCCAATGAGAATACCGAACATGCCATACAGCATTGTACGGGGAGATCTCAGGAAAGTGACCAGAGCCAACATGGAAAAGACGCCCGTCAGGAGACCTATACATCGTTAGTCAGTCAGTCTGGGTAGAAGCAGGGGTTGCACACACCTGTCTGCAGCGTTGCACGAATGAGTCGCTTGATTATGGTGTCGGTGTTATGGAATCCAGTACGTGAACGGGCTAGAACGATGCAAAGCACAACTGAAAAAGAGCGTTCGGATCAGAAGTTGGTCGTTGGGCGAGGATTTTTACCCGTAATTATAGCGTCCACCCCCATTTCAAGACAAAGCCATGCGGTCACTATCGCATTAACATCTAACATCTGGGTCATGCTGTAGACGACAGGTGATCAGATTGGTCTTTGCGAGTAATTCAAGGGCCAGCCAACATACACTTTGACTTTCCATACCGACACTCCACATGTGAGTCCTGCCACCAATGTTGACAAAGACAAAAAAGAGATAAGGTAAAAGGCAAGGCTAGATCCGGTGACGCGGAATATTCTGACAATGGCTAGGTTAATGCTAAGTACAACGACGGAAAATCCAGCATCATACCTGTACGTCAGGAATGTTTGTACCAGGAATGCAGTAGATGCGGTTACGACGACCGTCAGAGGATATGGCCATATAGGTCCTGCCTTGTGGCGTGAGCCTCACGGAAACATCAACGTTGGGCGAACTAACCCAAAAGAATTAGGGGGTTGTCGAAATTTTCTACGCTGAGTGAGAGGCTTGAGAAATCCTGTTCAAACGAAGAAACGATAGTCCATACCAGTACACCCATGCCATATAAATTACACTGTTCCCATGCCAATAAATAAATAGGACAAGAAAGAACAAAATTGTACTTACGATGCACTATGAAATGTATCCAAGCAGAACAATACGACTACAAGTAATCTGATACCAAGTCAGTACCTGGGGGGCCGCAAATAGAGAATAGCCAGATTCACTTGATCCAAGTCGCATCGTTGAATTCTATTGACAGATGGGTGAGACGTCATTCAAAGAAGAAAAAAATTCGAGACTAACTTGTGCTATAATACACCGCGTACTGATAGCTCACCAGACCATACAAAAAAGTGTTAACTGGGAATGGTCAGATTGAGCCGGCAAAACCGATCACCGAATGAGAAGCACGAACAGAATATGCCCAACAAAAGAAAACCTGTGAAAAACGTTAGATCATCCTGGATAGAAGGTCGCAAAGGAGGCGGATAACAACGCACCTAGGTTTGTATCAAAGGCACCCATAAAGATAAGAAAAAAGAGAGGGCTTGTGACGAAAAGCAAAGAAAATGATCTTTTAAGACACAGCCCGAAACAGGGACCCATGAGTCTCCATTCTTAGCGTTAGTGACAGAGACAGCGTGTGGGTGTTCGATGCGCCACAATATGGCGAATTCCGTATCGAAGTCAACCCTGAACAGAGGATCACTTTCTGTTCATTATAAGCAAGGGTCAGGGCACGCCCTTTATGACGCTTTCTGTTCCCAAAACAGCCCTGAAGAAAGAATCCCTTTTTTCGATATTATATCCTGAATTTATCGATGTCAAGAGGAGCGCGCAGCCAGAAAAATTATCATCAACGATTCGCACCAATGGTCGGGCATCATATTCAACATTAAGGACTCGGTTCTCCTCGATTGGGGAAGAACGCTCTCAGGCAGCGAATCCCACAGTGTCAAGGAGCCATTGGCACCGTAGATCTGCAGGACCCATGTCAGTGTGGCTCGAAATCTTCAGCCCCTCCGAGTCCGTACTAAAGGTAAATACGTCCTCCCTCCGGTAGAAAAAGGACCTTTAGTAATGTGGGCTATGCATGAATGCCAGAATATCAGGGTAGGTCATCAGATGTGGATGCGCTGGTATACTCAGCGCAGCTGGAGACGAGGACTCAATCCGCAATTATGATCACTGTGGTTTGTAATGATTTCGGACAGCCTACGGCAATCTTCAAGATAGCGAGGTGATAATGCGCCTTAAGCGCCACATAGAAGCTTAAAGAAGGCTTACGTTTCTGTACGAGGTGGTTCGGGATGCTTGTGAGACACCAAACGGTTCATTCTGTGCCTGCATGTACCTGTTTCCTTGCGGCATCGGACGTCTTCTCACGTTCGGAGTGAAGCCAGCAAATTCCATGTGTATATCCTTGGCTTTGGTTTGCCGACCAGAAGAACTTAGAACAAAGAAGAGCACATGGCGGTTCAAGCTTCCTCAGGAACTGATATTTCGGAGCTGACAGAATGAAGACACTGGCAGGTAGTACGCACGTCTCCACCTGATGTTGAAATCGTGCAATTCTCAGGCTCGTTATCCGGCATAGGCGAAGACTTGCGCTTTAGTGTAAATGCGAAGCCGGATCGCGGTGGTTGTGCGGATGATTTTGTTTATCACATCCTGGCACATCAAAGAGCTAGGCGGAGAAAGTTGATCAAGAAGCAGTGACAAATCGAAGATGTGAATCCAATAGTAAAACGCATTACAAGCAATACAAAACACGGGCAGCCTCGAAAAGCAAGCCTTCGGCAGCGTTTTATGTACACTCGAATTAGCTTCCCGAGAGCGACCAGGACCACGTTTCCTTTCCAATCTTGACAACGATAGTTCCAGCTTCATAAATGGCTGTCTTGGACGCAGATAGCCTTTCACGATATAGTTCATTCAAAGTCGCTACTAGATCGCTGGGAAAGGCTGGGATAGTAGGGAAGGCGGATCCGTTCATCGACCCGACGCTTTGGCTACGACTCTCTGGAACAGGTGATACAGACCGAGCTTCGAGGGAGGCAGTGTCATTGATGTGATCATGTTCGTCAAGGAGGGCCCATGCAAAAGATGCGTGAAAACGAGGAGACGAGTAATATTCTTGCTGTCGTAGAGCCTGTAGAGTAGGAGTCAAAGCGTCCGACAGATTTCGAAGCTAGACCAGTACCTGTCAGCATTTCCCGTCAATTCACAAGATTCACTCTACCTCGTGGTGTCCGGCGCCTATTTCCAAGACGAGGAAAGTTCTTGTGCGTTCGTCATTGAGTAGCTCTGAAAACTGTGCAAATGATACCGGGAAACTAGAGAAACATAAATCAGGCTGTAGAAGGACCGACAATTGAACTGACGAGGAGAATCTGGTTGATATATCTTTCACTGCTTTTTTTAGCAGCTCTTTTTGGTGTGTCCGCAGGTATATCGGCCGAGAAAGTGAGATGTGCAACACGCGTTTAATAGACGTCCTTCCGGTCCAAAAGTCATGTAACGTCGGGACCATTTTCTTCGCATGGCAGAGTGCATCGTCGATAATTGCATTCAGATGGGAGTGTTGTTGTACAGTCAATGAGATATAGACATGTGCGGCCCATTGCCCATCAACGTGAGGTTGTGTACGCTTTCGACCTTGATGAAGCTCTGGACGATCTATGGGTGTTGGTGTCACCAAAGTTGAGGAAAGTAATGGAAGCTTCCTACATTATGACACGTTGGAATTGAGTTTTACCAGTTCAAAAACTGTCCTACCTTTTCTTCCTTGCTGGTTGTTCATCTGGTTCTGAGTCCTCGTCGTTCGAGCTTTCATATGCAACCAAGGCATTTGCGTGTTTTCTCATCCAGCTTGAGTCCAAGTCTGAATAGGTGGCAGTGCACTGTGCATTTGACCACTTCCACGTGACATTTATCTTATCTTCGCTTAGGAAGTCAAGTTCTTGAATCCAAACCTCCATCTGCTTTATCAATTACTATGCCTGTTGCTTTCATTAACAATCTTTCTGCATCGAATGAACCTCAGAACACGCACGCCCACGATCATTCACATTCGCACGGTGGGGAACATGGCCATACTCATGAGCAACTAGATCATCCTGGTGTTGTCTGCCCTGCATATCAAAGCTTCAAACGACTTATTATCATCAGGGAAATTTGCTGAAAGAGATCTCCCCGATTATTCTTCTCGAAACTTCGAGGAGAGAGGCTTCACTGTGGGAATTGGCGGGTTTGTGTAACTCCTATGTAATTGGTTTTATTCTAAACCTCTATCACAAGACCCGTTGGATCTGGCAAGACCGCGTTGACCCTGGCACTGTGCCAGAAATTACGAACAGAAATGAATATCGGTATATCTTATCGCCCTAAGAAATTGAAACGTCCGACTGAGATCTTACGCGGTTAGCGACTGTTACAAATGACATCTTTACTCGCGAAGATCAGGAATTCCTTATCAAGAACCGCGCCCTGCCTGCATCCCGAATCCTTGCGATAGAGACAGGCGGATGTCCACACGCTGCAATACGGGAGGATATTAGTGCAAACATGGGTGCTCTGGAGATATTACAAGCTAAATTTGGGTGCCAAATTCTCTTTGTTGAGAGTGGCGGCGACAATCTTGCCGCCAACTATTCAAGGGAGCTGGCGGACTACATCATCTACGTTATCGACGTTTCGGTCAGATTGTTTTGCATACTTTTTGAGGTGAAAAGCTGATGCATCGTAGGGGGGTGACAAAATTCCCCGGAAAGGGGGCCCTGGTATCTCTCAGTCCGATCTTCTGGTGATCAACAAGGTCAGACTCATTGATCATCAAGTATAACCAATTGGTGAATCCGTTCATAGATTGACCTTGCTCCTTACGTCGGGGCATCGCTCTCTGTGATGGAACGCGATTCAAAATTGATGCGAGGCGATGGACCAACCGTGTTTACTAGTATCAAAGAAGGAAAAGGAGTCGACGATGTTGTTAGCTTGATTCTGGGGGCCTGGAGAGGAGCTGGAAGCCCAGGGAAGAAGGGTTCCATCGGGGAGCAAGAATGGTAAGCGGAATTGAGTTTGACATGCAGCACTCGATACATTGCCTTTGCTATGGACGGGTACAGAGTACATGAATTTGGGCAGCGTATCGCGTATAATGGAGCCATACACCACTTCCATGTTGAGCATGGAAAAGTCTTATGAAATACAGTTCTTTAGTCGAAGTTAAAGACCTGCCAAAGAGCGCGGGCGTACCATTTGAATGCTTGTAGAGAGAATATTACCAGCTCAGCCCAAACTCATGCGTCAACCTCAGCCTTGGAAAAGTTGGGAAGTAATCATGGCGTCTCCGATGCCGAAGAAAAGCGAGGATGACGAGGATGACGCACATCACCGCGAAGTAAAGGGAGATCGACATCGACATTGCGGAAGTAACAGCGTTGAAAGCTACTGAAAAGTGGCTTTGAAGCTTTGGTGGAAAAGTTACCGCACCTCATAGTATTTATATTTGAC
The DNA here is from genome assembly GCA_018855395.1 of Arthromyces matolae. Lineage (NCBI taxonomy): Eukaryota > Fungi > Basidiomycota > Agaricomycetes > Agaricales > Lyophyllaceae > Arthromyces > Arthromyces matolae. The sequence goes on along the minus strand of JABAJW010008964.1, from coordinate 34,075 downwards.
GACAAACTGTGCAGAGTATCCGGAAATTGGTTTTGAGATAACTCGACCCACTGAAAGTACAAAGAATGCCTAAAAGATGAAGCATCGATGAAGTTTAGCAATCATTCCCCCATGCAGTACTTGGTGATGTGAACGACGTCGCAAAAGATTTTGAGTTCGACTACTAGCGGAATTGCAGGGTCGTAGTGGCCAGTACAGATGCATATAGAGTCAAAAATGTAGGGTTGTGCACAGTAAGCCAGGAGAGTACAATTCTTAGCCGTGAATTGTGTTCCGATCAATCCCTTGTTTGAAATCTTGGATTACATACGCTATCATCATCTACGAGCATCTTGCTCCTCCACCGTCGAAATGGAAATGGATACAGAAGATGCCGCTTCTCAGCCATTGACAATCGTTCGTATCAAGAGAAAACGGAACGAGGAACCACTTGAAGCGCTTGGTACTACTCTTTCGTTGACCTTCTTGATAAATCTCCCAACCTATATTTGGTCTCGGCAGTCATAGAATCTAGGGTGCGGAGAAAGAAATCGCGTGGAATAGGCGTCTTCAAGTTCGCCCAGACCGTTGAAACGGAAGCTTGGGAAGATGAGAAACAGACAAAAGAGATTCAGGTGCACATCAATACCCACTGCTCAATCTTGCGTTTCCTGATGATTTCCCCTGTTAGGACCAAATATCTCGTTTAACTCGTGAAGCTGCAACTGAGCCTACTACTGAACCGCATCCACCTCCCAATACAAATTCGAAACACAAGGATGAGGGGCGACACTACACCGTTCTAAACTATGATGACGATGGCTCTGAAAGAGTTCCGCGACCCCTGGCTCCGTAGGTTCTCATCCTCAAGCTACCCTCCAGTTAATTTGAAACAGTAACTCCAAACAGGCCCAAGGTGTTGTCGGCAAAGGACATGCCTTTGAAAAGTCCTGACATCAAAATGTTCGATGCTGTCCTGTCTACAGATACTCAAGCAACTCCCATCGACCCAGAAATGGAAAAGTTTTTGCCGATGCTCAATGACTACCTCAAATGTAGGTTATTTATACAATCCCGCAAATATCCTGCGTCTCAAGTATTGAAGTACACGATATGGGGCCAGGCCAACCTCCTGCCAAGGACGCACCTTTCAGAGGGGATGCGACAATGCTGACTGATGACTACGTGTGGGATGTGTTCTACCACAGACCAGCGACGCTCAGCGAATGGAATGAAGCTGCTAACGTTGGGACATTGTATGTTTGCCTCGCCTGACAAACCTATGTTTTGTTAAATTGGACAGATCGGGCCTTCCCCTTTCGATAACCAATCCTTATGATTCTGCATCAGAATCCGAAGAAGAGGAAGATGAGGCCGACGAGGATTCTAATGGTGTGTGCTTATACGTTACACTTGCTCGCTCGGGTCATGAAGTTCTTATAGCGGAAGAATATTATAAAAACGACTACCCCGACGAAGAATCCTCGTCTAGTAGTGGTGGGACTTCTTCTTCTCTTTTCTTTCCACCACTCATCGACTCTTCAGACGAGTTTCATGAGCATTCGGATTACGACGATATGATAAGTTATGATGCAGATGGCAATGACTACAGATGAAAAATGATGGGGTCAAGTCCCCAAGCCCAACTAACCAAAATGTACCACAACACTGCATTTGTTTTCATTGAACATTCGACTAATGTACACGACACCAACGCTTAGCCCTTTGGGAACAGATGTAATTGTACAAGATAATGATATTTGTCTTCCAATATCGAATCCATGATCATCCGAGATAATGATATTTGTCCTCCAATATCGAATCCATGATCATCACTTTCAAGCCTTGTCTTCACTGCGGGTCTGAAATTACAGATTAGAGGCTTGGCTCAAATTTTACCAAAAGAAACTCAAATGCAGCATACCGTGACGTAGTTAATGAAATCGGTTAAATTGGTGTCTCCTGATGAACCAAGCATTGCGTAGGTTGTAAAGTTATAATCAGTTCCCGTGCCAGTGCTGTTGAGAAATTTAAAGCGCAGGACGGGGTCTCCAGATGCCGGCTTGCGTACTTCGAGCGCAACTACAGAAGCGTAGTTGACTGTAGATGTCACATTTCAATGACGTCTCCAGAATGAAATCGTAGCAACTCACCTATCCCTGCAAGCTCGGGGGCGACGTCGACGACTTTGGTCATGTTAAAGAGAGATATGAAAGGCTTATAAGAAATTGCGAGATAGACGAATTTGATGGGGTCGGTGCTGCTAATGATGCTTTGGAAACCACTAACAATTGAGGGCAGAATCGTCTGCCCAGCAACTGATAGAGCGTGAGCAAGATCACAAGGTCGCGTTCGAGTTTCAAGCTTACTGTTTCCAATCCCATTGAGCTTGGGATCGCTGAATATATTGTACTCGTGCCAGTCAGCCAAATAGCGTGCAGTTTCAAGATACCCAATGGGCAGGGCCTTGGCAAACTGCGCGTTGTGGATGTATTGAACGTTCATAAAATCGTAGATCTTCATTGTTGTTTCATGAGCCTGAGAGTGTATGACCAGAGAAGTCGCTTACATTCCACTACAAGAGTCTCTGAGTCAATCTCTCAAACAGCTGAAATGAAACTAACCATGTTTTGAAGGTTCACGGAACGCCCATCTAAATATGGAGGAAGAGATTCGAGGAAATCCTGATATTCGGCGGCCTTCTCACTAAATTCCGTGGAGTTGTAGAATTCAGACGTTGCCGTGTTGAAGGTCTAAGCTGCTTTGAACACGCCTTCAGCAGGAAATGAAAAAGAAGAGCGTACATTGCATGATGTCCACCCTTCAAGTGATATATCGTTGGTTGGCTCGACAGACTCGACTAGAATCAAAAGGTAAGCAAATTGCGAATTTAGCAGTTTGAGGGCAATAGACTTACTAGGAACGTACTAAGGAATAGTTTTTCATGTCAGATTTTTGGCGAGATTGTTAGAGTCAATGCTATCATGCCTGATATCCGCCCAATGGCGCCTCAATAGTCGTTCCATTTGCGAGAGTAGTCGTAAAGTTCGAGTCTGCGGGAATGAGTCCTTGCAAGAGGGATTGTGCAGAATTCATTATGACGCCAGCTTCGCCTCCTGCATCTGCACGGACATGGAATTGAGCATAGTTGACAAGGGTCGTGTTCATGCCATTGATGAACTCTGGAGATGACGAGTTCAGGTATAAACTTCGAAGTTGTTGGCCTAGTTGATACTCTTGTTGCTGAAGAAACGTCATTTAAACTGTTCCGTGCATCCAAAACAAAAGGAACTCACGTTTCCAAGAGGAGTGAGGATCGTGTTCGATGCTGTATAGGTCGTAGGACTTTGATAGAAACCTGAGATAGAACAGTTACCAATGTAATTACACAAGAAGAAACGAAAACATACCTTGGCGATCGCCGTGACGGATTAGAAGCACAACACCAAGTACTTTACTATCAGAGTCTGACATCGTATTAGTCCCAACGAAAGTGGAGGATCTGCCTGAGGAAGCGTCCCAGAATGCATTCCATGCACCTCGTTTTATGGGTTCAGTACTCCCCTTCGCACATGACTCTTATCTTGGCAGGACCCTGATATCACAACTATACTTAGATAAAAGGTACCTAAGTCCGTGAGATTTCGATGCTCAAAATCGTTTTTCTGATTATCAAAATATATCTGCTCTATAGGAAACCATGTCCTTGATGTCGTTGCGGAGGGTGTAACCTTAGCGGGAGCGTCCAATGGATCCACCGACAGATTCCATGGTCTGCGGAATTTACACAGCGTGAGTTCATACATTTTGTTCGGGGAAGTAGAATGTGATCGAAGAAGACTTACGAAAGGTGAGGCTGTTGGTTGGTCGAGAATGGCCAATTCATCGGCAGTAAACGGCAAGCGAGGGATTAGTAAGACCCGGATAGGTATGAGCAGCATGATTATGACAGGGAATCCAATAGCAGCTGAAGTTGAATAAACCTCAATCTCAGGGAAGCTCCTATGCAGATAAAAGATGGAAACGCACCAACGGTTTGTGTGATGGCAAACGTGGCTCCAAAGCCAACAAGCTGCACAGTAACAAAAAGAAGTATTCTTGACTTGCGTACTTTTCTCAGGGGCTCAAGTTCTGGAGTCAAGTTTCGGTCTCGTAGGAAATAGAACAGTTTTCGCGTGATCCCGTTACCACGCAAAGCATCCACCCCCATGTACCAGCTGATGATATGAAGAAGACCATCAGCTGGACGTTCGTGCATACGTTGATACCTGACACTTACAACAACCCGGCCAACACGCCTACGAAGCCAACGCTTTAGACACCAATAGTATATGTTGATCGACCAATCAACCTCACCTTTAGGTATAAGATTAAGAACGTGTAAAAAAGGCCCAGTAAGTAAAACAAGACACAAAGATCCTTGCGCAAGATTAGATAGTCGTTGTTCAACAACCGATACTGGAACTTCGGGTATCATACGGTCTATTGAATGTTGAGATATTCTAGATCGCGTCGTCTTTTCAGAATCCACAAGTGGTAGAGGGGTCTGGACACCGGATTCGTTAATTGTCGCGTCTTCTGCAATATCCTCCTGTTTCATCTTGGGTGGGTAACCCATTACAAGGAGTGAAGTAGTGTGGATTGGAGCTTGTGGTATCAGACCATTTGGGGCAGGTAATCCAAGCAAGCCAGCAATGAAGGTAGTCACTCCTAGGAGGAAAAAATCCCAATGAAAACCGGGCGGCTTGCGAAGCGGGAATTCGGAGCTTTGTGCCATTAGCGACTAGTAAGAATGTGAGTTAAGTACTGGTAGAGGAAAGACTTGCTTACAGAAACATTGTGGTCAAAGAAGAAGAGTATCCAAAGGACAATGCCGAAAGGCAGGGCTATGCCAACCCATTTTCCATCCAATTGCCAAAATTTAACGAGCCATTCACGATCACCCGCAGGCTGAAAAGCTCGACCAACGGGCAGTGTAGCCGGATTAGAAGCATTGAATCGTCCCCAATATGCCATAGCTGAGGATGCGACAAGTGATAGAGGCATTCCATAGTC
>JABAJW010008964.1:0-21559 GCA_018855395.1 Arthromyces matolae | reverse complement strand
AAAATTTGGAAAGCAGCAAGTGAGCGTGTGTTGTGCTTATGTCAGATGAAGTTCTTGGGTTTGACCTTTTCGGATTAAAGAATCGTGTGTTATAGCTTGTCTGTTCTACACACCTACTTAGCTGGACAATATGGCCGTCCCTGACCAGGAAAAAAATTTCAAACGCAAAGCTAGTGCTGTCGTCTCAACACCGATAAAGAGACCAAAGGGGAACTCGGCCAGGATTATGACGCGATCTCACCCTGGTCGACGTGATGAGAGTCCGGTTGAAGAAGTGGGCGACGCAGTACACCTTGGCACTCGAAGCAAGACTAGTCACTCGAGACCAAAGCAATCTCAACTCAGTATCAGTAGTAGCGAAGATCACACGCCACCACCTGCTGTAGGGCTCTCGAAATTTGTTGCTGGCCTTCGCAACAAGAACACAGGTGTGTAATTAAATTCGATCTAATACTCGTAACAGTTCTTACTTTTTCTGTAGGTAATCTCAAACAATCTAGCGAGAAACGATCCTGGAATACATCGAGTAGGTCTTCTATGAATCTTCAGGTTCAAGCTCAAATTTGGGAGTAGGTGTAATTTCAATTTCTTCTGACGATGAAGATTCAAGACCGCGAAAACGGACGCGACGTGGAAATATCGTAACTGAAATAATTGACTTGTCTAAAGATGATCCCGTTGATTCTCCCTCTCCCTCCACCCCCTCAATTTCCGCTCCTTTGCGGCGGCCACAGCTTCGACCCAAACCTACACCTTTGCCCAGAGTAGCTCCGTCAGGCCCACGCCACCTTGATCTTCGACGCCTCGCTTCGTTTCCTCATAGTCCGAAATTAAAATCGAAAACGAAAACCACTGTATCTCAACCTCAAAAGCTACAAACGCCCCCTGCACATCCACTTTCGAAGGCACTTCCTGCATCTCCATCATCTCTCACTCTGCCCAAAGATTCAGTATTTGCCGACAACTATTCAGATTCTGAGGATGATATACACACGGCCAAGATACGCGCAGACAAAGTCATGGTTGTGAAGAAGCAAAAGTTGACGTCACAGACGAGTAAATGCATTCTATCGTCATTGTTCTATTTATCTGATTCTTAACAGGGACGCCGCCGCGGCGGAGCAAACGTGTACCCGCACCTTTGCCCATACCTCTTCCGCGCAAGCCTATCAAGGAAGAACTCAGGGAACCTTCGCCCTTCCGAAGTCACCCTCCAAATGAGAAGGAAGAGGAGGAAGAGTCAGTGGATGAAAGGGAGAGCTCACCGCAACCTGAGATCCTTGGAGATGAGGAAAAGGCTGAGAATGAGGCACAGGAGGGAATAGGCACCCCTTCTGCCCCGGCGGTGGTTCCAATCTCTGTTGGACATGACCCGTACTCTGTTACCCCTCCCATTCAAGATTCTTCTCCAACCGACGAGCGCAACCATCAACGCCATTCCCATTATAACTCTCAAAGCCCCCATCCTAACGTTGACGAAGCTGTTAACGCAGAGGGGGACGACAATGGAAGTCCGATTCAAAGCCTAACACAACCCTTGCCTGCCGAAAAAGAGGACTCTCTTGTTCGCCCCATGCATACCACACCCACCCTAACCTCCACACCTACACCCACGTTTTCACCGTTATCTGGTTCTTTTACATCGACTGTCACGTCTAGTTCCTCTGCCACTGCCACAACACCAACACTATTCATCGCAGGGCAATTAACGCAAAAGTTCTTTGCGCAGAGTTGTTTGCCACCTAGGCGGTGTTCTAAGACTGAGATCCTGGAGAAAGTGGTGGTGCAGGAACAAGAGGCGAAAGAAATGGAGATCGGGCGTATTGTGAATGAAGACCAGGCCATAACTTACGCAAAGACTACCGATTCTACAACTGCTGCCCGAAACCAAGATCTGGTAGAATGTCCTGTCAAGGTTGAGCGGGAGGATGAGGCTCGGAATGCTCAGCTTTGGATTCATGATGAGGTTGATGTCGATGCCTTAGTTGACGATGAAATTGCCGAGGGAGAGGGTGTGGTGGTTGAGATGGGGGTCATAGAGGTTCTTGGAGAGGCTGAACAAGACATTCGAGATGATGACACAGTGAAGCCGCTAGCAGCGATGGATGTTGATCTGCGGGACGAAGAGTTGGTGGATGTACAAAATCTTTCCCCCATCGATGAATCTGTGGCCTCAGCAGAGGGGGAAGATGCTGCTGGCAGAGCCAGCCCAATGAAAGACCAGGATGACACAGCCAACCAAGAATCGGATGATATGGTTATGCTACACGTTGTCGACCACCACACTGCCATCGCACATAGCCTTACCGACGAAAGTGATGACGCCGAAGTCGCAATGGACCTCCTGCCTGCGTTGGAACCTGAGCTTAGTGATATGGAGACGCATCAGGAGGATCCTGTACTTGCCACGGTTTCCGAGGCTATAACTCCTGCGAATGCACCTGGAACTCCCGTCATAACCGAAGACGTCACCAACCCAGACTACTTAAGCCAGGAAGGGGCATTAAACAGTGCACATGTGACCCAGGAAGACCAACAAGGAGCAAGCGACACAGCGACTACGCCTGCCTCCTCCATGGTCGAAGACGTTGAAAAGCAGCCGAGAATGGAATCCATCACATTGGAAAAACGAGAACCAGTCTTCGTCAATGCAGACCCTCTACGTGTTGAGCTGACCACTACGGAAGCTTTGGAGAAGGACCCCACTATGTCGCTGATGTTGCGCACCTCACATAAATTGATGTCAGAGCTTGTCATTCTCAAGGAGGCCATTGATAACCATGACAATCCCCCTTCCCCACCTCCTGCTCTGACTCCCCCTGTAGTGCTTTCTGAGGCTATAGTGGACGACGTTGCTCCTTGTCCGCTCGACAAAATGCGGCTTTCCGATTCACTGTCTGAGCATCGTTTGCAATCTGTGGATGGTGTAACTGTCGCCGACACTGCTGCCACTGTCACCGACGGCCTTGGAACAAGTGCCAGGCCAGACGATGGTCACGCAGTGGCTTCAGTGCCCATGTTGCACGAAAGTATCCCTTTACCATCAGACAGCACAGTCGATGTCAATCTTATTCTACCGGGTGAAAAGGCACTATCAATTGTAGTACCTGGCGCGGACATCTCCTCTTCTACCACCATCTCCAGCTCGACCTCAACATCTAGTTTTGCAACATCTGACAACTCTTCCCCGCCCACCACTCCCCCGGCTGACTTTGAAACCTACTACATTCGATCATCTAGTCCTGAGAACCTAGAACAGGATGCTTACCTCAATCTCAAACTTACGGACGTTTCATCGATACCATGTGCATCAGATGAGGACAACGACGAGTATCTGCTTTCTCTGAATTTCGCATATCCCGATTTTTGATATCCAAAATACTTAGTACCAATTTAAGGACCCTTATGTAGCTTGTAGCGCACTGTACAATTATCAGCATGTATGAAAATGGGATGTATCATATTAATCGTTGGATCCGTAAAACTCGGCGCCGGCGATCATGAATTTTGAAGTTTGCAATGAAGTGGGAATGTCAAGGTTGTTCCTGTCCGTTCTTGAATCTTGACAAGTGCTGGCGACGATGGCCCCCTCAATACCGACGCGGAGAGAGCTCGTTCTCGTCGTCCTCTTATACTTTTTCCTTCGTTTTCTCACTAACAAATCCGATGCCGCTCATGTTGTCAACGTTCCCAACCCTTTGACAAGTTCATCCCTCATTCCAACTTCTTTTCCATCTGCCATCCACTCAACAAACGGGCCACGTACCCAGTATCGAGATGCCCACATAACATGGGGCTCGTCAAAAGTTCCTCAAACACGAGTACTATCGCATGCACCAGGTATACGTGACGTATAGCAACCCATCACCTTTCTCAACAACCACGACAGGCTGGACAGTTCTCGACAAACTCTACATTTTCAAGGGAGTCGTATACATCGTTTCTGACGAGCCCTCAAAACTTCCCAATGTCACACATATCTATTCCAAAGGTCACTTTATAGAGAACGGCAAAGATGCTGTCGCTGGACGACTTCCTACGGATGAAGACATTCGAGTGATCACCACGAAGGAAGCAAAAAGATTATTTGGAACAGGAGCACATTTATTGGATGGCGCGAGCGTATGTCCTGAGCCGTTCTATTCCAATGAGCATAAATCTAACATCCCTCCAAGTATTTTATCAATGACCCGTACCAATTGTGAGCAAAACGATAATAACCTTTCTCAGATATTTAGCTATATAACAATCCATGATAGCGTCACCCATTACTACCATTGGTCTGCAGAGCTGTGGTTTGGACTTTGGCACACGTATGCTTCGCTGGATCCTGCCATTTCCTACGATGGCAAGACTCAATTGCCTCCTATTCGTCGTATAATGTTCAACCATCTCGATGCCTATCATTGGCGCGACTATGCTTCTATGAATGAATGGGTTATACGCGCGGGCTTCCCCTCCCTAGTAATGGAGTTCAAGGACGACTGGCGCGATCGGGCAGAAATGGGGCGGCCCTTCGTCTTTGACCGTGTCGTCCTCGCAGACCGTTCTGCCGCCATGCTTACCCACAATTTTGCGCGATTCCAACGATCAGCGTCAGCGTCTTTCGGCTTACCTGGGAGTGCTAGTTGGTGGATGACCATGAGGAATAATGTTATACAGTTCACGGGACATCGCCAAAGTATTGGAGGCGGAACTACTGACGTCCCAGTTATCACGTATATCTCACGTCAGGAGTGGGGTCGACGCATGCTGATCAAAGAAGACCACGAGAAGCTTGTCGAAGAACTTTATAAACTGAGGGATCAGTATGGGTTTGAAGTCAACGTCGTGGCTGCTGAAAAAATGTCGCGGCTCGAACAAATTGAACTGGCTGCAAGGACAACTGTAAGCGGATGATGTTCTCGCCTTGCTCTTTTACTGAACTTCTCGCAGATAATGATGGGCGTTCATGGAAACGGTCTGACTTCCCTCGTCTGGATGAAGCCCACCCCTCGGTCAACAGTAATGGAGTTTTTCTTCCCCGGCGGTTTTGCTTTTGACTACGAATACACAACACGCGCCCTGGGCATGACTCATTATGGTTTCTGGGGCAATTCGTGAGTGATTTTGTCAAGATTTTGTAGACTTTCCACAAAATGCCCATTTTCATATCTGGCTCATAGTTATTTCACGAGTCCTGGCCTACCAGAACCAAAATATGTCGAAGGATTCCAGGGCAATTCAATACCCCTTGACGGTGCCTTAGTGGCTCGGCTATGTTTGCAGAGATTATTGCTGAGCGAGGAAGTTGATGACTGAAGAGGGACTTTTGTAATTTATGAACATCTCAAGTACGTTATAACGTGTTAATGCGGTTGATTGTCAGTTGGAATCTACAGCACTGTAGTGCTCTCCTCTATCGCACTATCACATACCAAAACTCTATAGACTCTTTCAACGTTGAGTAGTGGTATAATATCCGTGTCTGGAAGGGTCGGTTTGTGACTCTGAGCCCTTGTTAACGCATCGCCGTCACTCGAGACACCCTTGTGCCGTTTATGATGTAGTTTATTTTTTGTCACGATAGAATGTGTTGAGGCTCTTCATTGCCTGTCCAAATCCGTCAGTAACTGTGATATCTTTGCCTATCCACTTCGGAAGCTTATTGCGGATAGAATTCGAAGCATAACGTCGATCCAGCAGAATCAAGGATGCCCAATCGCCTCGGTGTCGAATAGCACGACCTAAATGATGTTCGTTGGACACAGTCTTCATCATACGAAAGACGGGAATATACCAATGCTTTGATTGACAGCATTCATACACATATTCTCATAAAGCTCGGCGGCAGCGTCTTTTTTCCCCGAGGGTGCTTTAGGAGCTTTGATTTCCTCCAGTCGCTTGACATATTTCATGCGTTCTTTGAGTTCTGGAGAGCCTAGGTTCGCAAAAGGAAGTCCAACGACCACGACTGCTCGTGCTAGATCGTCCGCAAAATTCAACCCTTCAGAAAGTTTTGCTCCGATAACGGCCAACAGGAGAGCCCCTCCAGCCCTTGAGGAAGATGCTGCTGGCTATATGAAAATGAGCATTTGATGGGAAGTAGAACTCACAGGAACCTACGCTTTCACGGACGGCGGCTGAATAATCTTGCAAAACCTGATCAACACCGGTAGTCTCCACAGGCTCGAAAAACGTCTACGCATTCAGGATGAGCCCCAAGAGGAAAAGAAGTAGGGATTGTCGACTTGCCCTCTTTTTCAGACCGAATTTGTCCAACAATCCGCTTTTAGACCAAACAGCTTTGCTTCTGTTGAGGAAACTATAGGACGGAAAAAAGACAATCATTCCAGACGGCACCAAATTAATGAAGTTCAACAGTGTCTGTCCTAGGTCAGCAATCTAAAAAAGATACATGAACCTCAGAAATGGGGCAGGAAATGACAACATAATACGTACAACGTTTTCATCACTTTGTTTACCTGCTTTAAACTCCAAATCCTGCCCACGAGGGCTTTTGCTAACAACCAGGGTTTGGAGATTCTGCGCTGGAATGATGTGTCCACATGAGAAAGAGGATAATTTCGACGAAGGAATGTAGGAAAAGAGCTGGTCGACGAGGTCGGAAATCTTTTCTGTTCTGGTGAGATCGTTATCCTAAGTCGAAATCGAAGGGCACGTACGGGAGACATTGTTCCTCCAGCAAGAACAACCGATCGAGCAACATCCACGACCTCTTTAAATGGAGGCGACGGATTGAGCAGCTGGAATTTCAGCTCTACACTTTCGGTTCCTGGATTTCCGACCAACTGAAACGTCACCCGTCCGTCTGAAAGAAACAAGGCTCTAAACAAGGTACATCAACACCAGACAGAAGGGCCGACCATCAGTTTCACCCGTCAAGGACAACAGGAACGCTTCAACGACATTCAAAGGTGGTATTTCTCCTCGTCGTGATCGTACGATATCTGGCTGCCTGTGTGAACAGCCTTTTCCCACATTATAGTAGAGAACTTTACCTCCAGATTTTTCCGCCTCTTTATCAGAGTATCCCGCAATCTTCCTTGCAACCTGCGATTAATTATTCTGAGAAACTCTCGAACAGACTCGGTAAATAAATCAACAGATACCTTGCTGGTTCTGAGATATTTCTCAATTTCGAGCAAATTTATTCCGGAGGCCTTTCTTCCCAGCCTTTCAACCAATTGTGCGGGAGTCATCACCTCTGTTTTTTCCTGTGTGACAGTTTCACCATGCCTAGTATCACTCATGGATTTGTTCATCCGGCTTTCTCTCCATTCCAAAACGTATTTCTTCAAAGCATCCAAGAAGACGACCAGACGTTTCAAATGCAAAAGGTTGGCTGGACCTAGTCGATTCCTAAATTTCGAGACATAAGTGCAGACTTGCATGAAGGATGTCATGAGAGTTGATTGAGGTAGCCGGGTTGTAGAGAGTGAGAGCAGCGTTGGTATGAGATCTGGATATATATATTGTAAGGCTGGCTGGAAGGAACCTTAATGAAACGGCTTACTGTGCGCTTCATCGATAATAACTATCTGGTCAGTCAAATCTATCCCCAGGGCTTCTCGAGCTGATTTCTGTAGTAGTAGGTTATAGGGCAATGTTATGAGCTTGAGAGTCATATGCAATGAGCGGGTTTTAAACCTGAAATGTTTTTAGATGCACTTTACCTGCGCCTGCGGTATAGCACGTCGCGCTCCAAAATATGGACATATTTCCGCTCTTCGACCTGCCTCAGCCAGATCTTCAATATCTTTAGGAGCTGCCTAGTCAACAGATTATCTGAACTGCTCTCATCTACTCAGCATCGAACTTACAAGAATTTGGTCTCTGAAATCGAGCATTTTTTCCTCTTCGTCGACGGATGGGAGGTATTGACAGCGCTTATCTGGCTTTTCTAGAGGTAAAGACATCAGACTCAAAAATTTGATACAAAAGCTGATAAGCAGTTTACCTCCAAGGAGCTCCCTACAGCTTTCATCGAGATCTCGAGACTTGTGTCGCAATTCATCATTTACACACAATTGCCTTCGCGAACCTAGCGCCACGGTCCTCGTAGTTGGTGCATCTCCGTCATCGTTTTCCGCATCCTCTGCCGACCTTTTCTTCGAAGTCGGCCCTGGATGATGATTAATGGTCGCACGCGGATAGAGCTTTAGCCGCTGAAGCTCAGGAATGACCTGAACCAGTTGCGAATGCGTTCTTGAAGCATAGTAAATCTTCGTACAAGTTATTTCTGTATCGTCCCCTTGTCCACGTCTCGGGTTTTCCACCCTGCATATGCATCACAAACTGTTTGCGGAACCCAAAGAGATGCGACCAACTTGTCCATTAGAGCACGTAGTGCTGGAGAAATGTTCATCTCTTCCTCGCCATCACCATGAGTATTATCTTCAGGCAGGAATTGATCATCGTTCTCTTCCTCAGTCGGCTTTGTTGGCTGGGTTTCTCGTTTCTGTTGTTTTGGAAAAAATCAAGTAAGTCAACAAGGCTTGAATTAGACCAACCATTTTTTTAACAACACGCGCCCGCGACATCTTCTTTAATAAGTCTTCGCGCTTTTTCGCTTTCAAAAGTCGGGCCTCATACTCTCGCTCGTCAGCCTCAAGCTCTCTTTGAACTCGTGCTCTTGTTTGTTCAACGACCCAGTCTTTTGCTGTTGGGAGAGTGAGCTTTACGTCAACGACATTTAGGCAGCAACAGCGCACCATCATCACCATCAGCCACAAGAGCACGCAGTTTTCCCTTACTTGCTCGATCCTTCTCGTCCTTAAGCCATGTAAGGCTCGCACATAGAAGGCTTAAAGTCTTCCCCTGAGATATACTGTCGAGCCGGTACAATGTGGGGTTCGAAGTTCAGACTCACTGTGCCTGTTGGACTTTCGACTATTGTGACTTTTCGGTCTTCAATCGAGGAGTACAGATGACGCATGAGTTCGACCTGTATCTCATATGGTGGTTGAAATGGAAATGCTGAGAATGCTTCCGGAGTAGGAAGATCGATGGTGAGAGGCATTGCGGGACAACGGGCAGAACACTACGAGAGCACAATGCATTAAAGTTAAGTGTGACAGAGTGACGCGCGACGACGCGACGCTCACGCGACGTGACGAGCACGTGTATTGAAGTTGGATTCCGACTGCGATTCGGAAAGTCTTAAGTAAGTCCTCCTCAACTTCAGATTCACATCGCAAATCATGTTTTTGGTTCCCTTTTTGATATTCGCCGATTTTACTTTTCAACCTTTTCAAAAACTCAATCAGGATAATCAAATTTCATAAGATGTAGATTATATGATGGAGCGCTCTTTCAACGACTTGATTCTTTCTTCCGAGTACCCCAGCTTGGACATAACCTAGGACACATACATACTCAATGTCAGTTCTCCATACGGAATTCCGTGCCACGTACCTCCGTTGTATGTTGCGACAACCAAGGCGGGGGCATACGCACAGCCATCTTTTTTCCATTGTAAGAAACTGGTGGCGCCACGAGCTTGATTTTCCCTGCCCGAGGGTGCTGTTAGGTTGCATTAATCAATACATAAGATATCATTCCGTCAAGTAATAGCTTACTTCGACCTCGACAGTGACTTGACGTGCAATCGCCTATTGATCGACGGAGTTTACAATGTTTGTGCAGTGACCACGATAGGCAGACTCACCTGGGGATGATCAAACGTCTGCTTGATGTTATTGATAGGGCCAAAGGGGACACTGCATACAGTATTAATGAATCAATTATAAGTGTCTGAGCAAAGCTGACGTATGGAACTTACCCCAGTCCCGTGAATAGTGTGATCCAGTGAGCTCTTTCCCGTTTGAGGAGTGTGTTTGAAATGATGTCGATGAGCTCTGCACGGTTCGCGACTCGTGCCTCGTTCGTAGCAAACCTGGGGTCAGTGGCAAGGGCAGGGTTATCCAAGATCTTTTCGGCGAGAAGTTTGAACTGAATGACGAAGATGACAATCAATTTCGAAAGCATAACGAGCTGCTGAATACATACCTGCTTATTATTTCCCGCCCCAATCATCAAGAAACCATCCTTGCAAGGAAACACTTGGTAAGGCACGATCGAAGGATGTGCAGTTCCATGTCGAGAGGCTTCACGGTCAGCAATCAGATAATTGGATGCGATATTGGCAAGCCCCGCTATCTTGGGAAACCCCTCATTAACGGAAGTAAATCCAATGGAGGTAAATCAATTACTTGACTTTCAAATAGGTTGCAATCTATCCATACGCCTTTGCCAGTTTGTTGGCGAGATAAAAGTGCAGCCATGATGGCTCCATGTGCGTAGAGGCCAGTGGCAACGTCGGTAGCAGCAACTCCAACCTTGGAAGGAGGCCTATCAGGCTCTCCAGTTCTGGAAAAGATGATACCTTCAACACAAATAGAGGCACTATTCGACAGCGAACAAACATGTGCATAAGACCGGCCTCGGCCTCAACTATGACATCGTATCCGGCGGCTTGTCTGTACGGTCCCGTTTGGCCATAACCTACATCGCAATTAATCATTTTACCCGTAGTCAAAGTACACAGCAAACTCCTTCACCTGTGATTGACGCGTAGATCAGTCGCGGGTTGAGTTTCTTACAATCCTCATATCCTAGCCCCATGGTATCAAGCTTTCCAGAAACAAAGTTTTCAACGAGAACGTCGGATCGTTTGATGAGCTTATGTACGATTTCAAGTCCCTCGGGAGTCTTGAAATTCACTGTCATTGACCGCTTGTTCCTGTTAACAGCCAGGAAATAGGCTGATTCCGGTGGAAGATGACTGGACTCGGCAGGAGAATTTTCGATAATAGGTGCAGACGGAGGATTCCAGGACCCTGGTTAGAAGGTCAGAGCAGAACAAGGTTTCCTAATCTGCAGCTCTGCTCACTTGTATCGTCCCCTCGGCTAACCTCTTCCACCTTTATGACATCTGCGCCCAGGTCCGCTAAAAGCATCGTTGCTGTAGGCCCCGCTAACACGCGTGTCAAGTCGAGGATGCGGATTCCCTTCAGGGGTGGAGGCATTCCACTGACATCGTGTGGTTGATGTATGTCCCATGAAGATGCTGTTTGGTGAAGACAACGTAGGTTTCGCGAAGGTAAAGTTGTGACAAAATGGAGTGTGAAATATTGTTTAACTGTGGTTCGAAGCATCTGAGGGCGGGGCACTATTGCAGGATGATATGTAGGCGAGGTAATTTGGGGTCATTGTGTACAAGCACATCGTGGAAGAAAAAGAGGTCCGAAATCCGGATCAAGGTAATACATGTGCCGGTTCCCCACACATATACACATTTTAACCATTTGAAATGACAGTTTCGAATTCATGAAATGGGGTATATAAGAGGTGACTAGAACATGGAAAGTGCCTGGTCATACTAGAGTATTAGCGTTTCCTATGATATTGATCTACAAGTGCATCGAAATTAGCCCAAGAAGTGAAAGTAAATTTGTCCTGCCATGCAAAGATAAGATCGTTCAATTATTGGAGAAAACAAGGAAAATAACGCACGCAAGATTTGTTTATTGCCAAGACGAAAGCTCGGATGAATCACTGCAGTTTGATAAGGATGGCCGAGAAGAGTGATACTGCGACGGCGGCCTGAGGTTACATGAAGGTTCAAACTGAAGTGTCCATTGTAAATGGTTGTCGGTTATAATAATATGAACACTTACTGCAGCTGCTAGGCTCGTTTCGTCACTTGTTCGTGAAATGGGTTGCAAAGGTATTGCCACTGGGAGGCCAGTTTGAGAACCTTCGATGAGGGGTGTGTTTGCGAGAAAAGTGAAGGTTTTTACTAGGTATGTGAAATATGAGTATGTCATGGGGAAGCTGAGTTTCTATAGGAGTGCATCCTCTTTTTTATATGAACTAAATTTTTTCATACTAGACTCAAATCAGTCATCAGCGAGCAACTGCTGACGTCATACATGTATAATGACGAAGTTCGATCAATACTCGGTGATAACCGGGCACTCGCTTGATACGGAGTCCGGTTCCCGTTTCCGCTCGTAAAGAGTAATGTCAGTCAAGACCGCTCTTGTAACTGGAGCATCAGCAGGTTCATTATTCTCATACCCCCCAGATATAACCCTGAATCTATCATACAGGTATTGGCAGAAGTACTGCTATAGCCCTGCTCAACGCAGGTTGGAACGTCATCCTCACTGGTCGACGTGATGATGCCCTAGTAGCAACAACCCAACTGGCTACAGAAGGTGGCGCATCGGGGAATTCTTTCATCCTATCAGGAGATATTACAGATGAAACGTTTGTAAAGCGCCTCTTTTCCGAAGGAGTGGCGCATTTCGGTGAGTAAAACATCGATCATCGATCATTGATTCAAATTCATATTATGCCAAAAGGCCGATTGGACCTCCTATTTAATGTGCAGTGGATCTATGTCATATAACCATTTCAAATGACTTACAACCGTTTAGAATGCAGGGATCAGTGCACCCAAAGCACCAATCGAGAACCTCACTTTGGAAGAATTTCAACAGGTCATCACAGTCAATCTGATCGCCCCATTCTTGTGTACACGAGAGGCCATCAGGTTATTTAAAAGTCAATCTCCACAGGGAGGTGAGATGTCCTCGCCGGTTTGCGCCACATCCAGAGAGGCTGACAATCTAAAGGCCGTATCATCAACAATGGCTCTCTCGCTGCATATGTACCGCGGCCTCTCGCTTCCCCGTATACCTGTTCAAAGCACGCAATATCTGGACTCACAAAAACAACCGCACTCGAAGGTCGTGCATTCGATATAACATGCACACAGATTGATGTCGGTATGTACATGCAAGCCACACACTTCCGCCCAATCATGATGGCCCCTTGCTCCAGGAAATGCGCATACCGAAATGGCTGTTGGCCATACTTTGGGGGCTCTTCAACCTGACGGTCGCATTATTCCAGAAGCGACCTTTGATGTCAAGCATGTCGCGGACTCGATCGTTCACATCGCAAGCTTGCCAAACGACGTGACCGTCTTACAATACAACATCATGTACGTATGATATGGTTCATGCTCAAAGAGGGGACTCTGATTTGTCCTGAAGGCCCAGTAAAATGCCCTTTGTCGGAAGAGGTTGATTAGTATGCAGTAAACAGTATTCCTCAACTCTGATATTATTGATAGTTCTTGGCGAACGTAGGTATACATACGAGCAAACGACGGTGATACAATGTGTTATAAATCAAATTGGGAAGATTCATGCTACCGAGGAGTGGAAGTGGAGGACGCGCCAACTGCTTTCGCGTTTGGCATTTTCTTGTCACCCACGGCCAGTTGTTCCAAATCAGCGGCTTTGAAATAATGGGGCGCAACTGAGAAGGAAGAAATTAGTTTCATGACAAGGGAGATCTTGCTCAAATTTATCCCACCTTCCATTAGCCACGAAGGTTTAATTTCCATCACTTGCCTACGAGTTGGGGTTTAGCAAGGTGGCTTAGAACCCGCGAGGGAAAAAAACGTACCGCATGTATGACTTGGTCGTCATAACAAGTTCGTAATATAGGATCGTCTTCACTGGCGGCTGATGCTGGAACAGACTTGAGGAAGGATGAATGTACACTGTATGATTGGTTTTCAGTGTCCGATAAGAGTCCCCACTCTTCTGTAGTTGTGCCTGGTCGAAGAACGCTATAGGTCAGTCAAACAGTTAGCAGACAGAGTTAGATTGAAACGCACGGTATTATAGAAGTACCCAGAAGTCATCGCCTTCTGTATTGGAGTGATATCGTTCGTATTGGGATTGGATTGTATGACAATCTCTACACGCTCGCAAAGGCCGGCCAATTGATCTCGGATATCGCGCGCCCGACTTAGACTCTTGAACTGCAAAAACTGCTCATAGCAGAACTGCTGCGAATAATTTGTATCTGCCCATTGTTCCCAAACATTGAGCAGCGTGAAATGATCACCACCCGCACGGACAAAATTCTGTCGCGCTTGATCCGCATGCAACTTCTTGTCCTTGGGTCGATAAAACAAAGAACCTGACTCGGAGAGCATCGAGATTATTGTAAGAACCTTTACCAAGTATGAGATGATCACCATATGCAATATAGAAAACAACCCACCTCGTCAGTACAGGAATAGTCTTCACTTGAAATGATGGCCTTCGACAGCATTGGATCCACAGGGAACTCAGCCATGCGTCGACCCAGTTTCGTGAGCTCTCCTCGGTCGTTGAGCGCTCCTAATGCGTACAAAAGTTCCAATGCGCGCATGAGGGTTTCACCTGGAGGTGGCGATATAAACTCAAAACCAATCAAGTCATTGATACCGAGGGACTTTAGCAATAGAACCACCATGCCCAGGTTCGTCCGTTGAATCTCTGGAACAGTGTTTGCTTCCAGCTCATTTGCAAATGCCCACTTGGTGAATAGTCGAAAAGCTTTCCCTGGTCCCACACGGCCTGCACGGCCTGCTCTTTGATTTGCTGACGCTCTTGAACACTAAAGAGAGAGATTCATCATTGATAAGACCGTTTCATTTTGGGAATAGCAACTTACTGGAACCACGACCAGTGAGGACATGCCAGTCCTTGGATTGTAGGAATTCTGTTTGACGAAACCAGGATCGATCACGAAGACGACACCGTCAATTGTGATGGAGGTTTCCGCGATGTTGGTTGCCAATACTACTTTACGAGCGCCTTCCGGCGTTGGTTCGAATATCTTCGCCTGCATATCACTAGGCAGATTGGCGTAGATTGGACATATGACCAGTTCCTTTATTTTGTTTCCCAGGGCACGGGCGGTTTCCTGCAAGCTTTCATGGCAGGCTTCAATTTCTTCTTGACCCTGAAGAGTGCAACCATATCAGGAAAAAGCCACACGCATGATAGGACAAGGACGCGAACCGTTAAAAACACCAAGATATCGCCTTTCGGTTGGGTGGTGTGGATTTGGAACACAGTTGTGATAGCAGCATGCAGGTAGTTTGCCTCAGGCTGAGGTGTATAGTGAATGTCGACAGGAAATTGGCGACCAGGGACTACGGAGAGGATGAAAACTCAGGTGAAAAGGTGGGATGATGCACTTACCGTAAAACGCGGGAGCGCCATCGAAATATGTGCTAAATTCGTCAGCATTCAGTGTAGCACTGGAAATGAGGATCCTAAGTTCGGGACGGAAACGAGCGATATCCTAAAAAGTTATCTGTCAACACCTAAGGGATTATCAGAGATATCACAACGAACCTTGACAAGAGCGAAAAGGATATCCGTACTGAGTGTCCGTTCGTGTGCTTCGTCAATAATTAACGCAGAATAACCAGCCAGATCTGGTTCAGTCAGGAATTCTCGTAGAAGCATACCATCGGTCATGTATTTTATAACCGTTTTGTCGCTTGTGCAATCCTCAAACCGGATGGAGTAGCCAACTTCGTAACCAACTTTCGTGCCCATTTCTTCAGCTACACGTGCAGCCACGGACATCGCGGCCACACGACGTGGTTGAGTACATCCGATTTTCATGCCATTGGCAGTGTACCCTGCTTCGTGCAGATATTGGGTAAGCTGAGTAGTTTTGCCTGAACCCGTTTCTGCTACGACAATGAGCACTTGATGATCCTTAATGGCTTCGATCAGTCCTTCCTTGTGCGCGTATATAGGGAGATTTTTTCGCGTTTCTTCTATTGTATGAGCTTATGAAGGGGATCTTGTCAGGATAGCCCTCTAATAATATGTTCAACGACTCACCTCGTTTCTCGGCAGCCTCAATTTGAGATTGCAAGAGCTTCTCCGCTGCGGTCATTGGTGTGACATCCCCAGGTCGAGCATCCATGACGAACTGAATGGTCTGCGTCTCATCAAACACATATTCATAGTCATCTTGAAACTCTTCCTTGTCCAAGGCACCGGTTTTAAACGCGCTATGTTGCGTTTGATGCGCCTCCCATTGGTCTATGTCGGTGACGAACTGATCATCTTTTGGCTTCGCCTCCTCATAACGCTGGTATAAAGCGTTTTCCTTTTTCTTTTTGTCAATTTTCCCCTGCTCCGTGAGATAATCCTCTGGGAGCATGTAGCCCTCCCACTTCTCGTTGATCTTCAGCCTCGCCTCAACAAGTTTTAGAAGTTCCTTCTTACGCGCAAGGTCCTCTTTTTCGCGCTTCGATATTTTCATCCCTACAAAGAGTGCTTCGTCATCCGCAATCTCTTTGCGAAGCAATTCTATTTGCTGCATTTCGCGCTTCGTCAGATACTCTTGTCGTGAGTGCTGTCGCAGAGATGGCATTGCAATTTGGCGTGCCTCCGCATCATCCGCCAGTTGTCTTCGCTGAGCTGCCTCGGCTGCAGCACCAGTGGTTTTTGACGACCGGTCCTCCACTATCTTTTTCGTTCGTTCGATATCTCGAGCTCTAACGCGCTCCGCAAATGCGTCTCGGTCTCGTAGGTCTTCCTGGCGTTCCCTTTCGCGTCGTACGTCTTCGCTTTCATAAGTCTCCATCCCCTCGTCATCATCCCGACTATCCTCGAATGATATATCGTCCCCCCGTCGCCTCTTCCGCGCTTGCTCTTCTTCATCGCTTTCCCACTCTTTCCCATCATATTCCCGTTTCCGTATATGTCTATCCTTCTCCTTTCCTTTGACTCCGTCGTCTCCCTTTCGCTTCTCTTTCTTGAGTGGTGCAACATCATTAGACACATCATCATCCAACAAGAAACCAAATTTCTGAGAATGTAGAGCCTTTGACTCTTTTTCAGCCTGTTTTCGTGAACTTCCTGAGGAGTGTTTATGTTTTCGAGGCGCCCTGGTGTAAAGTTCGGAAATAAACCGATGTGCATCTGCAGAGTCTGGAAGTCCGGCAGTATGGAGAGCACTGAACAGCGCATCAGCAGATTTGGATGTCGTAGCTGAAGGTAATTTATAAATTATGAAATGTTGAATAGCAAAATTAGAAATACTAACCTGATGCTAGGACATAGTCAACCATGCTTTGGTTTGAACTTCCGAAGAACTGTATGGAGAACGTCAGATATGTTTGCAGAAGAAAGTCACCACTTACATTAAAAACATTGTCGCTAACGAATCTATGCAGTTCAGAGGACATGATTCGATTAAGACAATTCGCCTTTCCTGGACACTTACTGTGAGATATGTAGGAATGGCGTTATTTGTAGATGTTAGTTCCGGAGGTTTCAAGGTCAGCGCGACCCCAATTTCATGCATTCATGAACGATTCACTGTCCGACTTTAGGAAAAGAACTGGGTGGCCCTGGCACGCCCAAGTGACTTATGCACTGTGAACACTAGTACTGGGAAGTTATACTTTCAATTGACTTTCGACTAATTTCTTTAAAAGTTAAAAATAAGCAAGTCATAACTTATAAGCCGCACGAGTCCCGACTCCTGGACAGAAAACGTCTTCTTTAGTATTTACACTATCATCTCATATACAGTACTTATATTAAGTCGTAGATGGTATCTCCAATCCCGCGGCCCTTGCGATCCTAATTGTGTTTTCCGCCTTGAAATTGTGGTGAATATCATGCTGTTCCTCCACACATAAAGCAATCAATCACCTGTTTTAACATTGGGGCGTCTATCATTTCTCCTTCGAGACCAACAGCACCAATCGCTGCTGCATGGGCCTCCTGCATTCCACGGAGTATTTTGGCAGCACGAAGGATTTCTGCCCACGCGTCAAATAGTCATATTCTCATGGCGATCGCAGCTTACCTTGTGGCGTTGGCACAAAAGTCGACTGTATGATTTCCACCTGCGCGGGGTGGATTGCTTGCTATATAGCACTGTCATCTTCTCTGGACATCAGACTCCAGATAGCGAAACGCCAACCTTCCCCGTAAAACCGAGCTGTCGTCCATCGAGACACTCGGCTTTGAGGTACTCGAGGTCTTTATAGTTTACGCAAACCTTCAAAGTCGGACCATCAATAAGGGAGAAACAGAGGAGACAAGAGGCATACCATGTCTATTGCTTCCAGATTGAACGCCTTTGCCCAGATGACGATCTGGGAACGAGTGAAAAGAAGCTCTCGTCGAGAAGGTGTGCGTATGATCGAGGTATCCGCGCAGTCTTCGAAGGGAGTTATATGCATGAAAAGATGTTAATGCAGAATTGACGTTACAGTCCTCGGCAGCAAACTTGGAACTCATAAGCTCAACCATTCCATTCAGACAACGAACGTGAAGCATACCAGCAATGCAGTCAATTTGCCCCCAAAATCAGGACCGTGACTTGAGTTCCATTGCGCAATCTCACTCAGGTTGAAGGATGCTTTGGCACTTTCAATACTGGGAATTAGATTCAGAAAAGACGTATTCGATGTTCTTTGCAAAGCGTCCGCAACAACGGACGAGACATAAGAGAGGTCTTTTGCTGAATGAATCTTGGGTAAAACGAGGGCGCCGACAACCCCTGTGCTAGTCTGATGAAAGCAGTCAACTAAGGCTGTGGTCATCGTCCAGAAAAGAGCTCACGACGTCCATTACGTCGTCTTTAAAAAAAGGCGTGCTGATGTCGTTCACGCGAACAGCGATTTTATGGTGATCAGGCAGGCGTGTTCCCTTTGAGGAGGTCAATTCCCAAGACTGTGATGCTCTGAAAGGCCACCCACACTGAGAAAGTGAGCAAGCCTGTGCCTCGCATCTCTCTTGTCCTCCTGTGAAGGCGAAACACTGTCCTCTAAATCATATATAATCATGTCAGATGCTGAGGAGAGTGACTTCTCGAGCATGCGATCGGAGGAGGATGGAACATAGAGATACGACCGCCTTAGAGTCCTAGGGGCTTCCGGTTGAGAGCTAAAAAATCGTGCCCGGTGAAGGATAGAACTACTATGAGAGCTTTTAAGAGCATTTGCAACGCGACAGAGAGAAGAAGACATTGCTGTTCGGAGCAAACTCAATATCCCGGAGTGATGGAAAGGCGGATTTTTGATTGCCGTTCCCTTGACAAATTTCTTCCGTTTTAACATTCCTCTGCACCAAGCTTTGCACTTGCTGTACTTTCCATCTCTGAAGTTGCAATTCTACTGTGCTTCAACTAGCGTGATAAAGTCTCTTGGGAGTAGTCCAGCCAAGTTCGTTCAGCCGCAAGTGATCGAATGATTGTTAGGACCTGGTGACGGTCTGGTTGTGGCAGGGTTGTGGACACACAAAGTGCGTGGATGCCAAAAAAAGCCTAGTTTGATATCGGTTTTGATACCTGACCCTGCATATCTTCATGGCAGGCGTGGGCAAACATCAGTTTCTAGCACTTAAAAGTACTCGCCAGGTACTTGGGTACTCGCTGGACAAGTCACTAGTACTGGGACCATCGAAATCCCTTGTCGCCTCTATTGCTAAATCTCGATGGCGACATCATCGATCCGGGCGGTCGACGTTGCGCTCGCGACTGCGGCTATCTTTGTCGCATGGAGAGCAAAGGTAGCTTTGTCAGGTCGACAGAAACTCCCCCCAGGACCTCCAGCAGATCCTATCATTGGCCATATGCGATTGTTCCCCCCGGAAGGGCAAGACTTGTGGTTTTATGAATTGGGAAAAACTTACGGTGAGTACGTCTGAGAAATACATGAGAATCACTCAGGATAAGCATGCTAGGCGATGTTATACAATTGAGGATACTCGGTCAATCAATGATCATTCTGAACAGTGTTGAAGCCGCTGTGGATCTTCTTGACAAACGCAGCTCCATCTACAGTGATCGGCCTGACCTACCTGTTTTTGAACTGTGAGAGATTTTTTCTCTCAAGATGGCTTGAACTTGACAACTTCTCACAGACTAGGAATCGGTGATACCTTGGTGTTTGAAAAATACGGCAAAGACTTTCGAGAACAACGAAGGATGGTCCAGCAATACTTCACCACTGCGAAACAAGCGGAACATCGCCCTATTCAGACCCGAGAAGCTCGTGTTCTTGCCCAGAACCTCTTGAACGCGCCAGAGAATTGGTATAACTCTTTAGTAAGGTAATCGTTTTTCTATTCTCTCTCTAGCCCACAATCATGTTCCCCCAGATTTACAACAGCCGTCGTTATTCAGATTGGTTATGGACATCAAATTACCAACGATGACGACCCATACCTGAAGATTGCTGAAGAATGCTGTCAAATCGCCAAAGAGATTGGTCCGCCTGGTGCCACG
The DNA here is from genome assembly GCA_018855395.1 of Arthromyces matolae. Taxonomy (NCBI): domain Eukaryota; kingdom Fungi; phylum Basidiomycota; class Agaricomycetes; order Agaricales; family Lyophyllaceae; genus Arthromyces; species Arthromyces matolae. The sequence goes on along the minus strand of JABAJW010008964.1, from coordinate 1,432 downwards.
CCCGTCGACTTGTTCCCCATTCGTGCGTGCATGCGCAGTAGATTTGTGCGCCCTCTAATCCTACGTATAGTTCGGCATTTCCCATCATGGTTCCCTGGAACACATTACGCCACATTTGCGCGAAAGTCATATGCTGCGTATCGACAACTTCGAGAGTATCCATATCATCAGATGACTGAAAAAATTGTTTGTGCTCAATTCCTCTATAGTTACTGTTCTCATCTATCTTGTTACAGAGCAAAGGAACCGCCCGACCATCATTCTTATTGACGCAGATGGAAAATCTTGACCAGAATGCGCCAGAAGCACAGCATAAAATCAATATGATGCAAGCAGCGTCTACAATTCTTTATGTCGCTGGTGCAGATACGGTAAGACGACTATCTGGTTGAGGAAATTATAGTCATTGAACAACCGCAGACCTCAGCTTCTTTGGCATTCTTTGTTCTGGCGATGGTATTATATCCAGATTGCCAGGAAAAGGCGCAGGAGGAGATTGAATCTGTCATCGGGTCAGATCGCCTGCCGGAATTTCACGACAGGGCTAGTCTGCCGTATTTAGAATGCTTGGTACAGGAAACATTGCGGTATGCTGGCTCTCTCTTTTTAGATTTCCTTGCTCACGTTTGGCATCAAGGTGGAACCACACTGCGCCAACAGGTATGCAATTTTTTAGAAATGCAGTACCACGCATGACAATTCTGGTTGAGCAGGCATTCCTCACAGGGTCATGGAAGATGATATATACAGGGACATGTTGATTCCTAAAGGATCTGTCGTCATTTCTAATGTGAGGTGCGTAGGCCCGCATTAAAGCTCTAAATCCAAGATTCAGGTCATTCATGCAGAGCAATGACACTCGATGAATCTGTTTACCAAGACCCCCGGAGTTTTAATCCCAGTCGGTACTTACCTGCACCTGTTGGTAGAGGCGAACCCTTCAGTACTTCTCATTTCGGTTTTGGTCGAAGGTGAATTCTCATGGATGTGTTTAATACACGCGTTTTAATTTATCATCCTCAGGATTTGTCCTGGACGGCACCTAGCAGACGATAGCCTTTGGATTGCAATCGCCACTTCCCTTGCAACCGTCAAGTTCTTGAAACCTCTCGATGATCATGGGAATGAAATTACTCCTGATGCCACTCCAACGGCATTCGGCGTGTCGAAGTGGGGTTCAATCCCTCGTTTGATATTCATCTACTGATGACCTTTATAGTCACCCTAAGCCGTTTATGTGCCGTATCGAACCACGAACGAAGGTGATCATGGAAGTAGTCAAACAGAGCACAGAATGATGCTTTGAACCTTCAACATTGTGTCAAACTTCTGATGCTTCGACCTAACTAGTTCTAGACCTTCTATGGTCACGAGAAGATTTGAATCTAGGCAGAAATAACATTGACGGGGCCAACTACTTTTTCGGAGCCTT
>JABAJW010008963.1:110895-123932 GCA_018855395.1 Arthromyces matolae | reverse complement strand
CCAATCACACCTTTTTCTTCGTCAATCACTTCTAACTTGTGTACATCCGCGTGCCACACCTCTCCTGATAATGCGTCGACGGGTCGTAAAGAGATACCATATAGATGGCGAAAGAGTCTAGATAATCCCATAAATACAGTGCCAAGTGTGAGTGGTGGAAGTGGTATTGGAGGCGCTGGAGGCTCTGGAGGGCAGTAGAAATCGCGGTCCCACGCTTGGATGGTAGGAAGCGTCGCCATTCCATGATGTGTTTGCTTCCTAGCCTGCAATGCTTCAAGTGCTTTTTGTGCGAATGGTCGGGTATGATCCAATAATGCGTCGAGGAAATAAAGTACATTGGCTGTGAACTGGAGTTAGTCATTAGATGTGAGCTAGAAAGATCCAACCAACCTGGGGTCTTCGCCATTTTATCGGCCAGAGTCATTGCTGCGTAGCTTTCTCTGCCTACCAGAGTTGCAAGTTCATAGCGTGTCTTCAAAAGTTTTTCCAGTGTTTCTATTTGTTCTGGGGTGCTCGAATTCGCGGCGATATACAAGCGCCTGCGTGGTTCTTCTAAAGGTGCAGCACGCATTATCATATGTGCTTGCATTGAACCAGGATATATATGGAGATCGCGCTGGGTGAACTGAGCCTGTAGCTTCATTCTAACACCCGTTCCGTTGTCCTTGAGACCCGCAAGTTCGGAGGGTTTGATAGTGGCAGGAGGACGAGCTGAGTTGACTTGCGATAAGAATTCTCGACCAAGAGTGAGTATGTCCGACGACAACGACACAAACCTCTTTCTTTGAGATGACGGAAGGTCTATGGCCGACTTCTCAAAGTCAAGCCAGAAAATGAGGGCTGTCTTGTGAGCTTCGGGACTCAGAGTCGATACGATGGAGGGATCTGTCACGACAGCTTTAAGCACCTATGAGATGGGAGGTAAATAACTGAAGATAAAGTGAGAGTATATACGGACCTCGTACAGTCCAACATGAGTATTAAGGACATTCATAAGCTCACAGAGCATGTCATATGCATGATCTGCAGCTCGAACCCACAGGGGGTCTGGATGAACATTGCGTATAAGTTCTGAGAGGTCTATGACCCCACATAGCAAGTCACTGAGCCTGTCAAGGTTCTTTACAACCTTCAAAAGCTCGTCTCGAGATTCTCGGGCACGTAATATTCGGCCGGTCAGTAATTGAGCGCGAAGCGAAGTCGCCTCAGCCAAGGATATTAGGGCATCGGGATGTGTAAGGGTTGGGTGACCAAAGAGGCCTGTCGTAGAAAGAGGGGTGGGCTTGAAGAGCGAAGCTGGCTGGTCAAAGAGTGAGATGAGAGCGAGGTCGTCTTGGGAGGCAGGGATGGTTGGAAATTTGGATTGTGTAGAAAGGGAACGAAAGGGTGGCAAATGTTTGTAACCACGGCAGAGATGTTTTGTCGAAATGGAGAGACGAGAAATAGCTCTTCTCGAGAGCATCGAAAAAGTACAAAGTTTAAATTAAATTGACCATCATCAAAATTTTGAGTCTTGACGGCATAACAATTATTATAAACTACTACAAATGTGGTTCAGACTACGCTAAGTACATGCTATATATTTATCTTGCGGTTGAATTGTAGATGATGATATGTGATGATCCATGGTTGGTTAGGACGAAAGTGCTGGTGACAGACTGCTTCGCCCGTCAAACTCCATATATACGTCGGGAGATAAAGGATGATGAACCGCGTCGCCGTTGGCGCTACCGTTCGCACTGGGACTGAGATCTTGATCTATGGCGTCTGTCGTATTTTGCGGTGCCTTGCTTACTGGCTCGACAGCGTAGACCCAAAATTTCGATTTCTTTTTCCCTGCAATTTGCTCCATTGCAATTTCGTTTGGCTTCAATGCCGCTGCACCAGATTTTTTGAGCTTGATACCGTTCTGATGCGCGGCGCTGGTGGAGGATGCTTCTGCATCAACAGAATTGGTACTCATATTACTGTCGTCAGTTCTTGCTCGTTTGGCCGCAGGATATGGATCAAAGTTGGCTTCTGGAGCAAGCCGCGATGACCGCCGTTCTCCACGCCAATGACTCCAGGATTCGGCCGACGATTCACGTTTACCATTACTGTTCAACTTGCCGGCAGTTGTACGAGTTGAACGTCGTCGTTCACCAGTAGACGCGGCAGCACGGCGTTTATGCGAATCGTTCGGCGCTTCTCGGAAATTGAGGAAATCATCCTCATCAAATTCCTCGTCTTGTACATCCTCCTCTTGATATGTGTATTCATCGACATCCTCCTTCCAAAAATAGCAGGTCAGCTGGATAAATGATAAAAACGTTTCGTGACGACTTGCCTCGCTATCGTAAGCATTTGCATACACGTAGTCTGGCCGCTGTTTCTGCCTCCGCGTTCTTGTTTCACGAACTTCTGTCTGAGCGAAGAGCAACTTGCGCTGTTCGCGCAATTCACGTTGCTCGATCCTTTTGCGGACCTTTACTACGCGCTGGTGAAAGAAAACAAGCGGCCAATCAGTTTAACCGAATCGATGCCGCAAGAAGAAAAAGAAATCCACTGATATCCTTGGGGATTTGACTGTGGAATAACTCACCTCTAGTTCTTCGTCAATGGCTTCAACTCTATCTCGAAGAGCTGAAATGAGCTGCATATGACCTGCGTCAATTCGTGATCGCCGCTCGCCCTTTTTCAGATCTGGCGGTTTTGACGCCTCCAGACTTTCTATCAAAGCCAGATAATCATCCCTTGTAGTTGAAACCGTATTGAAACCAGCGGTGATTTTCCAAGGGTTCGTGGATGTGAAAACGCGAGGTGAATCTGCAACATATAAGGGAAAGGCATATCAGGAACCTTGACACTAAACGGCAATGACCGACAAGCTCGATTTGAAAAGTGAGATTTGGATGCCCGTAAACAGCAGCAAATAGGGGATGAGGGAAGAGAACATAAAATGAATGTGCACGGACCATCAGCTATCCAATAACGCGTGCGTTTTGAATCCTGGCCAATTGGAACGAGCTGGAGGCTTGCGTGACTTTTAGGATCCGAAGCTTCGGGTGGTGCAGTCGCAGGATCCTTTTTCTTGTGTTTGCTCTGCGACACGCCCCAGGCGCGATCGATCGTAGCCCGTATATCTGCATTGTGACAAAGCTGTAGCTCAACGAGCTGGCGGAGGATTTTTAACTGAAAAAATCGATACGCCACATGTGTCAATAAAAACACTATTGTTTAATGACTGCATTGACACGTACCTTGAAATCCCAGCTGGCAGTGAAAAACCCGCCCTCGAGACTTTCAAAAGGGTCCACGTTCCTTCTGAGGTCCTCGTTCCAGAAAATAGTCCTTTCAGAGGTCTTGAAGTATTCTGCCAGGACCGATGCTACGGTTGCAGCTATTTGATCTTTGCTAGCGTCATGAAGTATTGAGCCTTTTCACGTCAGAGAATAAAGTACAGAAGTTGCCCACACCTTACGTTACGCGTTTGAGGTTTGAGATTGAGGATGAAGTGCTGAAGGATCCGGCTAAGTATATCATTGGGCTCTTGTGAAAGGATGGCATCCTCCAAGCTAGAATACGTGCATCCCGAAAGAAATGGACACGTCAGCAGACGAGCCATGAAGACACGAAAAGGCGCACTCCATCGGTGATTCAAGACCATCCATCTTACTCCGGAGGTTGGTGAATTTGCAAATGAATGAGTAGACAAACAGTGTTTCCCAGCGCCCAGAAGGATGGGTTGCGTCCGACGGCGGACACAAGTGGCTTTTCGGTACATAAGGTGTTGTTGCCGCCATTTGGCGCAACAATTGTGGGATGGTGGTGTTGGATGATGATGATGAATGACAAGGTTGAGGAGGTTGCCGCGTTTGAATTTTCAAGTGGAACAAATAATATTACAATACATAAACACAACTGTTCTACCCTGATAAGACCTGTGCAAAAGCCGGTTCCTTTGTTACCATTGGTACAAATTGTTGTCAAGATATAGCGGTACAAGGCCATGAAGACAAGGAGCAGATCATCGTGTGTCTGGTTGCATTTGGAGACAAGGACACGTCTGCAGAGATATCTTATCCTGGTCCAACCTAAGCCCGGACAATAAGAACACGATGCGGATTTGGAAAACACGTTCAATTACCTTAGGAATGTCGTGATGTTCGCTGAGGGTTTCCAAATGCTTGTTAAAGTCACTGACACGCTCCTTGTGAGTCTTGCTTGCTAATTTAGCCACGCGTTCAGCAAGCTAAATGCGACGCCGTCAGAGCAAGTCAGATAAATGGCCGTCTTAGGAAGACGTACCCTACGCTTCTGCACCTCTTCAAATCGTTTCTCAGCTTCCGTTTTCTTCGAAGAACTTCCAGGGGCAGGAGAACTATTACCACTGCCAGAAGAAGATTGGCCGGATTTATCTTCACGGAACAGAAGCTGCTTCACTTTTTCGCGTTCTTTATCCTTCTCAATATCAGACTTGGATTTTGACTTCTTTTTCCTAAACGGTGATCAGATTAGGGATTAACATATGGCACATTCTAACCCACTTTTTAACAATTCCGCCCTCGGCAACGCCGCCCTTCAACTTGAGGGAGCCGCCAGGGCGTATGTCGTAAGCCGACATGCCTTGAACTGAAGACAGTGGTGGAAGGAAGTGAAGAGAGACGATTTCTGATGGGAACAGGAAAAGGAATCAAGCACGTGAACAACTACGGATTCCAAACCTGCAAGTTCTTGTCACTGAATTTCTACCAGCCCATTTTTCGATCCTTTGGGTCTTCTGGTACCGCTAATGGCTGTCCTATCCTCGCCACTGGTCCTCCTTCAGTCAATACCACCTGTAACTCGCGCTTTTACTGCAGCTACGATCATATTCTCCGGCGTCTATGCATGGTCCTCTTACAAAGGCTGGCAAGCAGAAGCAGCGGACTGGCTACTTGTCGTCCCGGGTTCAGCTTTATTTCATCCATGGACACTTACTACGTCCATGTTTGTAGAAACATCCATTTGGGAGGTGGGTTTTGTTGCTCCAAATAAGAATTCAGTCGCGTCATCACTGACATTCCTCAGTTTGCTATATCCATGCTTTTCGTGCCGGCATCCCTCAAATACCTGGAAAGGATATGGGGAAGCATTGAAACACTTAAATTTATTGTCGTTTCGGTCACTCTATCGAACGTCATCGCATTTGCCTTCAATTGGATTGAGTTTGTGGCGACTAGAAATGCTGACCTGTTCCTGTGAGTGAGCTGGAATGGTGCTTCTTGAAGTGAAACTCAACCCGCAATCTAGATACGGAATGTGGTATCATGGTCAAATGGCGCTTCAAATTGCTATCCTAGTTGCCTTCACTCAATTAATTCCCGAGCACCAAGTGCAGTTCTTGGGCTTTGTTAAAACTCGAGTCAAGGTCAGTCGGACGCGCTCGACCAAGATTATGATTCTTATAGGTGCTTAGACATTACCTATGGCATATCTCACCCTGTCCACCGTTCTGTGTTTTGTGGGTCTCCAATGCCCATGGATTATCATCCAATTCGGCTGGTTCGTAGGATGGATCTATCTTCGCTTCTACAAGAAGCACATCAGTGACACAGTGGGTGGCACTGTTATCTATGGAGATCGGAGCGAAACGTTTTCGCTCATCTCTTGGTTCCCTCCCTTGCTACAGTAAGTTTCGCGTCAGACAGTGGAATATGTTGTTGACCTCCTTATTAGCAAACCGTTGACCCTCCTAGGCAACTTTGTATTTAACTTAGCTACTCGATTCCACCTAATCCCCACCTCAACTGGCGACGTCGAGATCGGCTCCACTTACAATCAAGTTCCAGGTACTGCTAGGGCAGAAGCTGAGCGTAGAAGGTGCGTGTGCTTCTAGCCTGCTCTCTGTGTATTGAGTGCTAAAAGCAATTCAGAGCGCTAGCATTGAAAGCATTGGATCAACGGCTTGCGAATTCAGCAGCAGCTGGAGGCTCTCCGTCCACCCCCATGCAACCCATACATACCCCTCGCCTTCCACCTCAGGCGGCCACTGGAGCTGCTAAACCTTCAAGTATCGAACGACAAAATTCTGGGACCGACGAAGAGGACATTGCAGAGAAAGCAGAAACAAGTGAAAGTCGATAGACATGGTATCTCGAGCTCGTCATTAGTTCATGTTATGAGTTATCTTCTAACCCGTTCGCAATATGCCACAAAACCATCGTACCTATTGTACTTCTTGCTTTACAAAAATTCTGTGGCCTACTTTGGAGCCTTATTTCGATGTTCGATTATGTAAGAGGGTAATTATGGATACTTGAGAACTGTGACGTTCACTGCTGCATCTTATGTCTCGACCCTCGCCCGCCATCTCAGTCAGCACGTCTGCACCAGCAATAGCAAATGGGCATGTTTCTCTCCTACAACCACCTGAAAAGCAGGCGATCCGTGCAACTCGTGCAGTCTCCATGTCTGTTTCCAAAACCTCATTGCTCGATGACAGTCAATACACCGACGTGGACCCCGACAAACTATTCATGCAATATCCCATTTCTGAGGTCAAATTTGTGCAACAACGTTTGAGGTTAGCACGCGAAATACTGTACATGTGGCGCGTTTACGAATCTGTGATTTCTTTGTAGAGCGGATGCCGATGCGAAGCAGGAAGAACTTCGTTTAATGGTTGGGTGCGTCAGGCTTGCTCTCGGGAAATTCAAACAGCACCTTGAGATTAGATTCTGAAAGTGCAGTGAACGATACCGGGACCTCTTGCAAGCTTCGTCGTCGATCATTTCAATTGCAACGTCTGCTCAACGTGTAAAGCAAGCTTTGGAAGAGACGAAGGAAATCATATTATCACAAGAAGAACCGCCCTTGCCACAGCGAACTTCTATTCAAAATGGAACTGGTTTGTGTCCTCTCTGTGACCTTCACGATGCTGTTCCTGAGCTTTGAAAACAGACACACACTTGTATACCTTGCAATTACTCTCAGCACATATCAAGTTACTCCTAGACGCGCCAGAACACTTGTGGCGGTTCATTGAACGGAAAAAATACCTAACCGCTTCCTGGTTATTTCTTTTGGCACGCGTTGTACATCGTTCACTCGTGCGGGAAGATGAACAAGATATCAAATGGAGCAATGAAGGAGTTAACATATTGGTACGTCAGTTTCTTGGTTCCCGATGAAAGTCGCCTTTATTCTTGGTTGCAGGAGGACTTTCCCCTTGTCCAAAGACAATGGGAGACGGTATCCCAATTTCGTTCACAGATCATCCACAAAGCGACATTATCCCTTCGGGACTATGATTCGACCGTTGAGGTGATAAGCTGGTCCTATTGTCCTATCTTTTAATTTCTGATGTTGGACCTTAATTCCAGGACACATGTGCAATAATGGTTACTTTACACCTCCTGGACTCTCGACCTTTGACGGAAACGCTCTCTGTCTTTTTGTCACAACGGTCCAAAACACTCCATAACTCACTATCATGGCAGTACAACTCCAATTCTGCGGAATTGTCACCCCACAAGCAAAATGGTCATGCCGTCACATCAGGACTGACGAACGTTGTATCGTCGGATTTTCGCAGGCGACCTGTCAGAGAGATCAAAGAGGCGACACATACGGCGCTTGACGCTATTGCTCGCACAGTCAAAGCAGCGAAGGGCATTTTTGAAGCAGAGGAGTCTCGACCATCTCTCGTAAGGCGTGTCCTGGAGCACATCCAATCAGACTCGTCTAGTTCCTCTGATACTGCGCAGGGATCGCCAACAGAACTATACCTAACGACTCAATCACTACTCACCACTCTCCCTTCCTCTACTCATTTTCTTCTCCTTCCACCAGACCTCAGGTCATACAAGCCTTATGTCGACCTCGATTCTTCATCCTCTCTGGTCCAACCATTGCAATTTACCGAGAAACTCGGTGAATGGTTCCGAAAATCCATTTCGAATCTCCAAAAGTCCGTCACGAGGTGGTTTTCCGACCTACATAGTGTCAAGGAGTTGTGGAGCGTTCGAACCTCGACATTACGATGGCTACCGACTTGCGGCCTAGAGAAGTACGAGTTATCTGAGATGACGAGGGTTTTTGACGATCTGTGCCGACATCGAGCGGTAGAGATATGGAAGTTGAGGATTACTGGGAGCCTGGACTCTTTCAGTCAGCGTCTGGACTCGAACTTGTTATCTCTGACCGAAGGTGGGAATTCCAAACATAAAGGTGCCATGATTATTCTCAGCACGAACGCCTAGCTGACCCTTGTATCGTTAGAAATTCCAATCAACTTTCTCTTCCAAGCACCGCCAATACCAACCTCTTCGCTTGGCTCAGTAGATACCTCTTTCCAAAAATACACCACTGCACTACGTCGACAACTTGTTGGTCGTACTGCCTTGCTAGATGACGTTTTGGCGACGCTGGAAAGTTGCGCTCGAACGATTCGGCAGGACCTTGCGCATGTCATGAGTGGAAATGAGTCTTCGTTCGTATTGCAATCATTCTGACTTTTTTTTTGTATTTGCTAAACAAGAGGATATAGGGATTTAATAAAAGAACTGGAGACTGCGTATAGGCCTGAAGCTGATGCCTTGTGCGCAACCGTTATCGAAAGATTGGAGAAAACCATGAATGCTTCGCAATCAACATCAACCACTGATGGTTTAGTGTTTATGAGTCGTTTGTCTGAGGAACTCTCAACGTCGTCAACTTTTGTTTCGGAAATTGGATGTCAACCATCTGTTCTACAAGGTATTGGGAATTTTTATAATAGTTTGCCTGTGTTCTAAATCGACTCGAAAGATTTCCGAAAATCAATGGCTGCACTGCATGACCGCTTGGTGGATCGTTGGCGAACACATACAATTGCTTCGATTGTGAGCGACCATCGTATATCTTGCCGTTCGATGCACCGTACCTTGTGTGGTAAGGGTTTTAACTTGCTACTTTTTTTTGGTATAAACTGGGCTCCTCCACAGAGACATTGCAACCTTCTGGTCCTTCTTCGGACCTGATACAGTCTCTCCTTTCACTTTGCACTTCGATTCAGGAATTTGTTCCTCGAAGGTCGCAGCAACTGTTTGTTGAAGCTACTCTTGTGCAATTTATAACACAGCTATTGGATGATGATGATGGGTGGGACGATAGCGATTTACGATCATTATATGACGTGGCTTTTCTTTGGAAGCTCTCTACGTTGTATGGGAAAGATATCAGCAGTTCATTGGCGAATCGTCTCCAGAAAAATGTGAGTTCCTTCACTGTTGGCGCTGATTTGTTATACTTAATCTTGTCAAGCTCCCGAGCAATATTGAACTAGGGGTGCTGGAAAAAAATGCAGGAGATTCACTGGCGCGGACGCAAACACTGCTTTCGACCCTTTTGCCAGTTACTTCGGACAAGGCTTCAACTTTGTTACGTTTTGGGGTCCCAGGTCAAGAAGGACAATATCAGCCTGCTATTGAGTTGGCGAAACCGACGTCGAGATTTGGGTTGCTGCTTGTAGGTGGAGCGTGATATTTCAACGTTGATGGAAGTGTGGTATATTAAAATAATTAAAGTTTTGGGATGGTCCTAGTACATGACATGCGAGCATAGAGCTTATGCACCTCCACTGCGTTGCGTGAGTGAAGATCCGATGTAATGAAAGATGGAGAAACGTACACAAGAATGTTGTTTCTAAGGAGGGAGATATGTGAGCTGAGAGGGAAAAGGACACGTATATGACACGTACATTGGGATGTGAATGAGCTTGACAAAGTAACCAATGAAACCCATGACACCGAAACCAATGGCGACAGCCTTGCAGATTTGAGTGAATTCTGGAGATGGATGAGAATAGGGAAGACGAGGAAGAGATGACACGTACCCGTTTGTGATGGTTTTGTGCATCTTGTCAAGAACTGAAGCCAATTTGAGATATTGAAATTGAGAGAGAGAGAGATGTAGAACATACATGATTACCATCCTTAACGAATTGCTTAGGAATTTCGAGGAATTCAGTTAGTTTGTTGTCTGACATGGTGTGGAGAGAGGTGAATGAGATGTAAGTGTGCACGTGACGATAAAAAGTTTAAACTTGTACTTGTATATGCACGGTCGACTGCTGCTTTCGAGGAGAATTGGACGAAATATTCGGTTTTTATCGACAATTCATGATGTTCACCGTATATCCTCAAATCTCGTCCAAAGGTTGAATGCAAAATCACCAGCTGTTGCAATTCACAATCATTATCCACTCTTGGTCTCAGCAATTCAAGAACGACTTTCTCCTTCTCCTCCTCCTCCCTCCTTGTCTCATGATCAACTCCTGCATATCTTGCTCGTTTTGGCTACTCAAGGTCGTCCAAATGACCTTCAACTCATCGAACAAATCCTTCTTCACATGCCTACCCTTTTTGCTTGCAATGTTACCCTCGACGTACACACCGTCATCCTCCGCGGTCTCATCAAGCACGGCAATGAACATACCATTCACCGTTGGCTAATGAGCATGCCCTCACGTTCAATCCCCCTCACTCCAACTCTCCAACAGTTCCACATGTTCCTAGAATTCTGTGTCCGTCGTGCTCCCTACAAATACACTCGTCAAGTTATCAACACCATGTCCGACACAGGTTGCAAACCAACAAACGAAACCTACAGATACCTCATCCGCTCACGCTGGGCAAATACTACCTCAGAGGAACCTCCCCATCCCATCTTGTTTACTAAAATATTCGAGGTCATGAAATTCAACAACATGCCTTATGATCGTGAAACGGAGGAACTATTGCTCAAGTTGGGCGTCGAAAGCAAATACGCAACACATGTTCGAGCAATCAATGACCAGTACCGCACGTTTTTCTGTACTTCCGACGTGAACGATCCCGAGTGGAACGACGACATCGCTGCAGTGGCTCAAGAAAAGGGTGTCCAAGAAGCTATCAATCACTACTTTAAGACCATGGAACCCAAAGGTGTCCCACTCACGTCCAAAGTCATACGCGGTATTTTGCGTCATTCGACATCGCTTGAGGACCTCCAACTAGTACAGAAACAGTGCAACGTGACTCCTACTGGTGACCATTTCTCGCTATTAATTGCCTCCAACCTTCGTGCGGAGCAACTTGAACGAGCACTCTCAATATACAAAGAGTCTAAAGCCACCGGCATCGTCCCAGATGCCGGTCTCGTGTATCCTCTGATCAAGGAACTATGCAGGACTCCAGGGAAAAGACCCTCCATGCAAAATCTTGACCGAGCCTTGGCCCTTTATAACGATCTTGCAGCCGTCGCGGAACCATCCTCCCAACACCTAAAAGAAAGTTCAGAGGATCACGCTTCAGGTCCCGATCTTGCCATCTACCAAACCCTGCTTCGTGGTCTTTCTGTCTCGGAACAGTTTGACAAGTACTTTCCTATCGCCCAAGGATTGTTGGAAGACATGGAGACATACAACATATCAACCATGCAATCCAAAGTTGCAGCTCCCATTATTGTCCTCTTTATGCGTCGTGCCAAAACCCTTTCAGAGGCTATGGATGTCTATTCTCGCCTCCGTTCAGCCCTCGATGAAAGAGGCTACGAAAGCGTACTCGATGCATTTTGTCAACTCTCCTTTGACAGTGGCCTTCCTGTTCCTTCCCTGACGCAATACTTTGACATTGTTAAGGATATGCGTCGTGCTGGCCTTGAAATCACCATCCAAGTCTACACCATTATCCTTCGACAGTTTGCCGTCCTTCCCATCCAGCACCGAGGCACTATCACTCAGGAACAAATAAATCAACTCGTCGCACTTACACATCGCGTCCATGATTTTCTTACCTTGGACGCTGCCGTTTCTCCCGACGAACAGGTATGGAACCAATTGATGGACACCTACCAACGGCTAGGATGCTTTACCGATGCGTACAAAGTATGGCAGAACATGTTCCTCACCGGACGCTACAATCACATTAGCGTCAGTATCATCTTCGATGCATGCGGGTACGCACGACAATGGGACACTGCAAAAAAAATATTTGGTCAACTGTCGCGAGAACGTTTTTCACTCAACCAGCATAATTGGAATACCTGGGTTGAGGCCTTGTGCCGGATGCGTCGCCTGAATGACGCATTGAGGGTGATATGCCTGGTAATGGGAAAGGACGGCAACACAGTTCCGCCCGACATTGAAACCGCTCGCATTATGATCAAGTTTGGACGGAAGTATCGTGTACAGACGGAAGTGCTGAGGGAGTTGGAACGATATTTGCCAGATTTATGGCCAACGTTGCCTGAGGACCTTAGATTATTTAAAGAAGAATGAAAAAAAAAAAGATCTATATTGCATTATTTTCACAAGTCCGTTGAAGTGAGTATTTCTATGAAGCGCATGGTTGAGCAAAGCGCAGAGGGCTGGGCGAGGCCGTCTAGGGGAATAGAAAGCCCAAAGTTAATAAGTTACTGATCAAATTCAACCCAAACCCAAGATAAAAAATGTTCCGTAAATCTAAGCAGAAGCTAATTCCTCCACAGAAGGACAATCACACTGCAAAAAAAACGATGGTCAAAATCTAAATTGATGGAAACAGTGAAACGTACAACAAGATTCAAGTCTCCGTAGGCTAGAAGAGAAAGCGTTAAAGACGAGTGAGAACTGTGTGTGTGAAGGAAAACTAACCATCATCAATGCGAGAAACTGTTGGCCAAAACTTCTTTTCCTTCAGCCACGGTAATGGATAGGCCGCAGCTTCACGTGAGTATGGTCTTGAGAATAGATGGTTAACAACACTCCCTACATAGGATGAGAAAACTAACCTATTCCATTCATCAGAGGCGATCACAGCCATGGTATGAGGTGCGTTGACAAGGACATTATTGTCTCTAGGTTGTTTTCCAGTCACAATGTCTTCAGCTTCCTTCCTAATTTGAATCATAGCCTCGCAGAACCTGGGAAGAGTCAAGGCACTGTCCGGTCATCCGACAACAGATATCCTTCGTACCTGTCAAGCTCTTCTAGCGTTTCCGACTCTGTTGGCTCAATCAACATGCACGTTGGGGTAGGCCACGAGCAAGTAGGAGGATGGAAACCATAATCCTAGGGG